>JAAGNO010005748.1:90878-113527 GCA_033439905.1 Ceryle rudis | reverse complement strand
AAAGACATTGAGAAAGTCCCCAGTGTAGTATTTTTTTTTTCTCAAAGCTGTGACTTGTTTGTCTACTGATGGAGAATTTTTCAAAGGCTAAAGAATATTTGCAGTCCTAATGACAAACAGAGGCATGTACATTGTGCACTTACGTTATCAGCCGTTGTTACGTTAATGATTGATGTAACTAAAGCTGTGGCTTGTTTCTTTAGCTCAATTATAAGTAAGGATTGCTGTAGATAGAGCTAGAGACACATGGGAGTTAAGGAAGGGTGACTTCTGTCTGGCAATATAGGCAGGAAGCTGGGTTTTAGTTTAATTTCCCAAGGAAATTAGTGTCTGCAATGCTCTCTGTCTATATGCCCATCCCTGTAATTTTTCAAGCCAGCAGTTGAAACAACTGGTCAACAGTCTTTGAAATAGGACAGAAATCTCAAAAAATAACTATGTTCCTACAAGGTAGAGCAGGTGAAGATCTCTGTGGGCCAGGGATGGTTTCTTTTACCTTTGAGAGGGTCACAGGAGACCGAGGTGGGGTGATTCCAGGGGTGACGGTGCAGGACATGGGACAGTCAGTATTGTTTATTGTGGGAAAACATTCTCAACATACACACATCATGCAAGGGAGTGGCTGCTGCAGCACATCCCATTGGGGCTGCTTAAGGGGGGAGTGAGAAGAATGAATTTCCTGACTGTGCACTGTGGTTTTGAAGATGTAGAGGCTGACCTGTTGCCTGGGGTGGGGGGTTCAGATTTAAACACTTCAGTCTATGTGGCAGTGGGACACAGTTTAGTGCAAATTTTGTTCCTCTGTTTCCGTCCTGTCATTCTCTTTCTGTGAAGGAAAAGGTGTTTGCAGGAAAGGATTTATCTCACTCAAGGTTTGTAGCCAGTGAAGCCAGATCATCCTTGGGCTAATTAAGGTGGAGGCTCCTGGTTGGGCATTAAGGTGCCGTTTCTTTTGGCGCTCTTATTTCTGCTCATTTGGTTCGACACACAGAGAAGGGAAGTGGGTGCCAAAGAGATGGTTAGGACAAGCTGTTTGTATCTGGTCTTAAATAGGAAACAGTTTCTCCACCCTTGATTTCTTTCTCACTTTATTTGTTCTATATTAAGTGAATGTTATGCAGAAGCTATTTTCAGAAAGTGGTAATTATATTAAATTTTCTTCTTCCGGTATTCTTTCATTTTCTAATGTATTCAAATGCTGGTAAGATATTGTCCAGACAAGATGATGATAAAATCTGATCATCTGTTACTGTTTAGTAATGAAAGCAAAATTGGAAGATTGTGTAGCAACTTTAAGAAGGGTAGTTTGACAGTTTTTATTTTATTGGAGTTGTTCTAGTCTATTATTTAACAAACCATCTCTTTATTGCTTAAAGAAATGATTGCAATATTTCACAAGGAGCTAATTTTTCTTCAATTTCTATTCACTTGTGCAGAGTTCTTCTGATAGCTTTGTGCTCTGCTTCTCATGCTAATTCCTTTTACAGCAGCTGCTGGAGAATCTTAATGAAATTTGGTGTTTCTGCCCCTTTCACTGTCTGTCTTAGACAGTGCAGCAGCACAACCTGGCCGAGCATCCGCGTTACCACTTCATCACAGGCTGGTGGTAAATCTTGCCACTCAGCTCCTGAGCCTGCAAACCTTTCCTCTAATATCTTTTATTTATATGCATAGCCCTTTTTAAGGCACTGGGTATAAAGCAAATACTAGAACACCTTTTCAGGGCCAAATTGATATTCCTCCAGAAGTAGCCAAAACTACATGTTTGTAGCAGAGGGAAAACACATAAGACAATTAACATTCAATAATGATTGTAGAATATTGTTGCATTTTTTTGACCAAACACAACCGTCAATTTTACTCTCTGGTGCTATAAACTACTCTGACATTTCAAATCTAGCGAGTGATATAGTGAAAACTATATTAATTCACGTGAAAATCAGCCCTGATTTGAAACTCTTGGCAGGGAGTTGTGCAGGTTAATTGAATTAGAGTCTGTATGTGCTGCTTTGTCCTATCAATTTTTATCTTTTAGTTTTATTGATAGGTCTTTTGCTTGCGTAGTCAGGAGAAAATGAACATGAGAGTCCAACCGGCTTTTTCATTCTTTTTCTGCTGTTCAGTCATCAATGCTTCCTAATTTCTCCTCTATAAGGAATCTGATGAAACAGTTTTCTGTGTTCTGCAAATACAACAGAGCCTATTTCACTTAGACTGCAAAGGTTTGTTAGGTCTATCTCAAAGCCTGCTACTGTTTATCTGGGTGAAAATAAAATATTCTTATTTTCTTTACCCTTATGGATATATATGATAATATATATGAACATGTGTTTTGTAGAGATCAGAATTTTTGGAATTTTACAGTTGCTAATTTAAGGTGTAGCAAATAACTTTGATAGAAATAGATTTGCCTCACAGGCTCTCAAAGGAACTTTTATAGAGGTTAGAAATTGAATGTATCTTATATATATCCCCTAATCTATACTGAAAATTGGCCCTGAACAGAGTTGGCAGTCAGTGGCTGAACACAAAGAAAGCTGGGAGCTGGTGTTTATTCAACTGCCTTCTTCATTCTGATCAATTTTTTCACTTACCCAGTGAAGTGGAGGGGTGAGCCCCAAGGCGGGTCTCTCACTTCAGAAGGTTGTGCTGCTATCCAGGGAGATCTAGACAGGCTGGAGAGCTGGGCGAAGGTGGACCTGATGAACTACAATAAGGATGAATGTAGAGTCCTGCATCTGAGGAGGAATAACATGAGGCACCAGTACAGATTACAGGTCGTCCTGCTGGAAGGCAGCTCCACGGAGAAAGAACTTGTAGTCCTAGTGGATAGTAAGTTATCCATGGGACAGCAATGGGCCCTTGTGGCCAGCAAGGCCACTGGCATCCTGGGATGCATTAAGAAAACTGTGTCCAGAAGGTGTAGGGAGGTTCTCCTCCCCCGCTACGCTAGTTAGACCACACCTGGAATACTGTGTCCAGTTTTGGGCTTCCCAGTTCAAGAGAGACAGGGATCTACTGGAAAGAGTCCAATGGAGGCTATGAAGATGATGAAGGGACTGGAACATCTCTCCTATGAAGAAAGGCTGAGAGAACTGGGGCTGTTGAGTCTGGAGAAGAGGAGGATGAGAGGGGATCTTATTAATGTCTATAAATATCTGAGAGGTGGGTGTCAAGTGGAAGGGGCCAGTCTCTTTTCCATGGTGCACAGTAATAGGACAAGGAATAATGGGTATAAGCTAGAACACAGGAAGTTCCACCTCAATATGAAGAGAAACTTCTTTCCTGTGAGGGCGATGGAGCCTGGAACAGGCTGCCCAGGGAGGTTGTGGAGTCTCCTCTAGAGACTTTCAAAACCCACCTGGATGCATTGCTGTGTGGCCTGCCTTGTGTGTTCCTGCTCTGGCAGGGGGGTTGGACTTGCTGATCTCCAGAGGTCCCTTCCAACCCCTAACATTCTATGATTCTGAGATTCTGGTACCAAGCGCATGGCGTGCATGGGGAACGACCTGCTCCAGGGACAGCAGCAGGTGCGGCGTTGGACTGTGGCCGTACACCTCCACATGTCCTAAGGCGAGTTCAGGGAGGAACTGGTTTGTGGCAGCTGAGAGTTCATAGTGATGTCATTTTTTGATCCTTCAATGTCGGCTCCTCCTATCAGGACTACAGAGTCCCACTCGTGGCTGGGACCAGAAGGGTGGACAGATGCAGTGCCACCTCTCCCCTTGTCATGTGCCACGTCACGGTGGGGCACGCAGTGCTAAATCATTTGTAGATGACCTGATTCTGAGTCAGGTTTATATACACAGCAGAGCAGCTCTCTCACTGTGATCTACTGAGAATCAGCCCTTAACAAAAGTTTTTGTGTTGTTTTGTTTACATGTTGTCCAGGGCTCTGAGGAACCTGATCTAGTTGAAGGTGTCCCTGCTCATTGCAGGGAGACCGGACCAGATGACTTTTAAAGGTCCCTTCCAACCCAAACTGTTCTATGATTGTGATCCACACCTTGGCTTGAAGACTTTGCCACCAAAGAGCCATTTAACACTCAAGGCCCCATTTCACTTATCTGAAAGACAATCCCCCTTCAGAGGGCTTTTAGTTGCCTGCCTGCTCTCGGCTCTGCCATTGCCATACACTTCTCCTAGCTGTCAATTCTGAGGCTTTGGCTTCTTGAAAAGTGAAAAAAAAAGAATTTTCTGTTAGGTACAGAATATGGTGGTCTGGAGGATCCATAGGTTGATGTATATTGATTCTATAGATGTGATGCTTGGGGATATGGCTTAGTGGTGGACTTGGTAGAGTTAATGTTTGGACTTGGTGATCTTAAAGTTCTTTTCCAACCTAGATGATTCTATGATTCTCTATTGCCAGACAGTATTTGTTCTTGCAGCCACCAGCCTTCAGATATTGCTTTTCACTATAAGTCTGTATTCCTTATTAGTATTACTACTATTATATTTAATATTTATGCTGATGCTGTACTTGTCAAGTGGACTCTGAGCAAGGACCTTACTCTACTTCACAATTCCCATGTAATCGCTCCATGTTTTGGAGACAAATTTTACTTTGCACACACAAGAGTTCTATTCACAGGCCTTTCCTGAGCAGAGTGCAAGTCCTCTGCTTTACTTCAGGTAGACAGAAATGTTTTTAAGGTAGAGGCTGTCATCAAGTTTATTCCAGTCTCTTCCCAACCCTCAGCTCCCAGCTCCATACTATATCCAATCTGCACTCACAGATTGATGGGAATTGAAAGTTGTGATACAGAGATGAGGTTTGCCTGGCCTGGCCTGGCCTGGAGATGAGCTTGGGAGGGAGGAGTCACGCTCCAAGTCCCCAACTTTTCCAAACCTACTGCTCAAGGAACAAGGGGATGTCTACAAACAGAGTCTCAGCGGTGTGTGCAGCGTTGCGATGCTGCTACAACTCTCAGGAGCAATTCTTGTGGATCATGAAAGGCAGTTTTAATAAAAACCCAACCATTTACCACATACTTTTTTGAGAGGCTGGGTTGCCACTGGGGTAATCACTCTAATGGAACTGGAAAGCTGCCGTGCTACAGTTGTTTTCATATTTATGTGATGCACTTTTTGGCTATTATTTCACTTTTAGTAGGTCCACTATTGTATTTCCCAGTCAGACCTAAACACTCCCAAGCCCCTGGGGAGTTCTGCAATTATTGCCACCAACAGAGCAAACAGGAGTGAGGAATCTAAGCCGTTGCTATAGAGGCTGTGTATAACACAGTACCCTTGGAGCACTGGGCATAATAACCATAACATGAAAAATGAGCTATTGATTCTCTGCCCACTTCTAGGGAATGAAAAATTTCCTCCCAGTCTGTAAGCCAGTATGCTGACAGCATTGTCTTCCTGACTGCTTGTCCGCAGAGGTCTGACTCTGTCCTCTGGTCACCATTGAGTTTAGACTAATGAAAATGCATGTGTATTTAAGGCAGAAGCTTGTCTTAGGCTTATTTAGCATCTGTACAGCATCACCCGTGCAACAATTTCACGGCACTTAGACGTGCAAGATGCTTCTTGGACTTCGTTATGTACCAGTCCTGCCTCACATCTCAGGGAGGAGCGAGGACTGAATCACAGGAAGCGTTAAGAGGCAATTCTGACATCCTTACTCATTCAGAGCATTGTTTCAGCCTCTGCTTAGCTGCACTGTGCATAAACATCCTACTTGATGTGAGCGAAGATGTCACAGTTTAAGTGATTTTAGCCTAATCACGCAGGAAATATGCAGGAAAGATTAACCCCCAGTCCTGTGTCGTAAGTAGAGACAATATGAGAAGTGATCACTCCCATCCTCATGAGCTAAAATTTACCTGTTTTGTTTGATGTGATCAACTATTTAGTCACGCTTGAAATTTTCCTTTTGCTTCTTGTTATGGGGATTTTTCAGCACTGCCCAGTGCAGGTTTGCTCCAACCTCTTTGTGTGGTGGCCTGGGAAGTGATGACCCGTGGATGCACCTGCCATGAGAACTGACATCGGTTTTCCTTTACATGACATCCCTGTCATTACTTTTAGCTACCAATTATAGGGCAAATAGCCTACATAAGGCAGTATTAGTTCTTTGTGGGCAGCTGAAAGAGAAGCACTGTGTGGATATCAGAAAAACTTGGCCACTTGTTTTGCTGGCATTTGTGCCAGCGCTTTCTTTGGTTTGATCCATGCAGATTTGGGACCTTGTGTTTCATTTGGAATTTGGCTCAGGACTGAACCCAAGCTCGGGAGATAATGCTGCCAAGTTTTTAGTTTTTTTCTGGTTTTGTGTCAAGAGCAACTTTGGATTGAAGCTGGAACCAAACCAGGCACGTGATCTAACTTCTATAGTGCCTCATACATTGAGGAAAGCCAGTCTTGTCTAGCCAAAATGGAGTCAGACAGAGGGTGTTATATATTCTTGATGTAAGATTGAAGTAACATCCATAGATATTTTTACTCTCCCTTTTATTCTCAGTCTCACAAAAGAACATTTGTGGAACAAACCTTCAATGTGAAGGTTATGAATGTTCTTCCCCCCCATTTCTGACGTACATGACTCTCCTTTTCAAGTGCACGGTTGAAGGAAAAGGGTGCAGGAGTGGCAGCCATTCAGTGGTTGAATGGCAGGTGCCTGGAGCTGCTCTGTCCCTGTAGCCTTAGGGACAGGTCCCCAGAAGCAGTATCTGATGCCCTCTTTGAAAACTTTGAAGTGTTCTGCTGGGCACTGTGCTGAGGGTAATATATAATAAGCCAAGTAAACTGATCAGTGTGTCAGCACTTTTGTTCATACAAATAATTGATGAAATACTGATTTTTGGACCAAATTCCTTCTTCTCTCAGGGAGAGAGATGATCTCACTAAAGGTATCGTGTTCTTTATTTAGGTATTGCTGCGCTACTTGTCACATACCAAAACAGGCATTGTGAAAGAGGGTTGGGATGGCATCTTTAAACCTCAACAAAATCCACAGCATGAGACTCTCACATGTGAGCAGTGGCTCTGCGTAACCCCATGAACAGTCAGGAGGAAGAGGCAAACAACCGCTCTGTATTTGCAAACACTTTCTGTGTCCTGCTGTTACCTCCCCTAGATCATTATCTCTTCATTGACTTGTGCCAAAGCATCTGTGTGCTTTTGTGCTGAACATTTCTGCCTCAGTGCTGGGCCTCTGATACCAGAAAGCCCCTTCCATGGTCTTCTGCTGAGCTTTGCCTCCAGCACAGAGGGGAGAATTTGGGCATGAGCCATTAGCTTTTATGTTCTCGGTTGCAGCTCCAGTTAGTTTTGCTCATGCAAAATACCTGTGCTGTGGACAGGAATTAATTTGTCCAAATTGGGAAGACCAAGAGAGATATTTTAGGGTATATTTTTGTTTTGGATGGAGATCTGACTCCCACCTATTCAGAACTAACAAGTTTTATTTTTAGCATTTGGCTGCAGAGTGATAAACAGGCAGGGAAAAATAAGCAACCTCAAAGTCCATTTTCAAATGTATAGAGATACCACTCTATTTGGTGGAGTTTCTGCTATCTCTTGTCATATCAGCGCATGTTTCTGAGCTCTGTGCTGAATCAATCTATTTGCTTTCCTTTTGGGCTGCCTTTCAAGCAGCACCTGACCGATGCTGATCAGCCGAGAGAGATGTGATATGTGACCTACCCACTCAACTTGCAGCAAATCAGGCTCTACAGAGTCTATTTTTAGAAGTCTAGTTTCTGTGTTAGGCTCCTGGAATTCTGTGTTTGCTTCAGCTGGAGTCCGACAAAACCCTTTTGATTAATTTTAGAGGCAAAGCTCCTTGGAATAAAATTTGATTTAATAATGGAATTGCATTAAAAATTTATATGAGAAACAGGAATTTATGTCTCTCTGGGAACTTAGATTTAAACACAATCTACCTGAAACAGACATTCAATATATAATAAACACAAGACTCACGTTGAACGCCTGAGCCCTGTTGAGGTCTCCAATCCAATCCTGTTTAAAAATCTTTCTGCACAGGAGCTGGTTACCAGGGTTCCCACTCACAGCCTTTTTCTTTTTTCTAGAATAAGTAAAGAACTCCTTGCTGGCCCTTTTCACCACGATTCCCTTCCCCAGTGCAAATTTACCTGTACTGGAGCTCGTTCGCTCCTCGGCGAACTCAAAAATTTTCTATCTGTGACAATATGAAGCAGGGCACCCTGAGGCAGTAGATATCTTTAAAGTTGGTTTAAGAAAATGAAAAAAGATACAACGTGATTTAATCCCGTGGTCTAAACACTGAGCTGAGAAGCCAGAGCCTTAAAGCTTTACACCTGGCTCAGTGACTTGGCATTGCAAAAGGGGGATTCTGTTCTGGATCCCATTAACTTTTTTTTACAACAGATTTGTGTGGGCAAAGTGCAGTAATTTACCAAGGTGAAGGCATAACGTTTTTTAAATTTGCTTGTGCCCACGTAAGTTGAAATGGAAACTATTATTTTAATCTTAAGCATTACCTTTTTTTTTTTGTTAAGCTGCAAGGTCTCGATCGTGTGCTCTCTTCCAATGAGTGCTGATAGAATTTGGTCTTACATATCAATCTTATTTTTTCTTCCGTATTTTGTTCCAGTTTGCCTCTTCCTTTTAAAAACTCTTCTAAAATCTACTTAGGTTTTGTGTTCTACTTAATATCTTCATAGGATCATAGAATGATTTGGGTTGTAAAGGACCTTAAAGATCATCTAGTTTCAAACCTCCTGCCATGGGCAGGGACACCTCCCACTAGACCAGGTTACTCAAAGCCCAATTTAAACCTGGTCTTGAACACTTCCAGGGATGGGGCATCCACAAAGTCTCTTGGCAGCCTTTTCCAGTGCCTGTTCCAGTGTCTCACCACCTTCGTGGTGAAGAACTTCTTCCTTTAATCTAATCTAAATCCACCCTCTTTCAATATAAAGCCCATTATCCCTTGTCCTATTACTACAAGCCCTTGTAAAAAGTCCCTCCCCCATCTTTCCTACAGGCCCCCTTCAGGTACTGAAAAGCCACAATAAGGTCTCTCTGGAACCTCCTCTTCTCCAGGCTGAACAACCCCAGCATTCTCAGCCTGCCTTTACAGGAGAGATGCTCCAGCCCCCTGATGATCTTTGTGGCCTTCTCTGGACTCACTCCAACAGATTCATGTCCTTCTTATGCTGGACACCCAAGAGATGAATGCAGGAGTAGTTTTCTGAATATTCTCCCAGAATTTAAGTTTTTGGATGTTAACAGCATTCTGATTGAAATTTCCATCAGCTCAGAAATGGTATCAAAGGAGAAAGTAATAGATGGGGGAAATCTAGGATATTTTTAAATACAAAAACTTGTTTAGACTAAATGCAAAATAGATGTCAACAATTGCCGTGGTATTTTCCCAATACCCCACCAGATGCCATCTAAAAAAAAAAAAAATCCCTACTATCCTAATTTCTTTATATGCTAAAACATCGGCAGGTGTTGATATAGGAGACTAACTCGTTTGAACTAAATTGGGCAGTTCACACAGAACAAAAGGCATTCAGCCGTAGTTCCATAAAGCATGGTATGGAGACCCCTGGATACTGGAAAGCAGTGTGTGAATTTGCCTCAGAACCGTGTGTGTAACAAAATCAGAGAATCATGGTTTCTTAGTTAAAATATTGTTCTTCTGCAAATATCACCACTTTTGAGTTTCTTTTTAAGGAGGTTTTTCTGTCCGACTCTCCTCTCATTTCCAACACACAGACTGCAGTAATTGCATCTAAAATTTGACATCACAGAACTGGGACTAAGGAGCATGGTACCATCTACTGTGACCAGCCTCTCAACAATTCTGTTGGACATACAGAAAAAAATGTCACAGCAGAAAGTTTTGAATATTTGCCCAGTGATACTTTTTTAAAATATTTTTTTATTTATTGCCATAGCAGCAATGGTTTGTCACTGCCATGATGGAAAGAAATCTGGTCTTGGTTAAGATTGTTGTCTGGAAAACCCTGGAGATTTAAATCCTCTATAGATGTGATTGACATCACAGCAAAGAGACTCCACTGAAAGATTTTCTGTGGAAGTGAGAGAGTGAGAAACCTTTGGGTACCAAGAGAGCCTTTTTTATGATATATTTTTAGCTTTGTTCATGATCAGTTAAGAACGGGAGTGAAATTCTGGGTAGAATATACCAATTTGTTTTTATTTTCATAAGATATTATTTTTCTATGTGTTATGAATATGCCTGGTGTGTATCTAAAGCTTCCAGCCTAGCTCAGTTAAATCCTCTCTGAGGATCAATCCTTCTTCCGCTCCTGACTATGCTGTAGTCACTTGTCAGCTCATTTGGGCGTTTTTCCCCGTAATATATCCACCTCAAAACATCCCGTTTTGAGAGCACAGTCTATAATCGCATTTGGTCTCTAGACAGGCAGACACAGTGAATGACCAGCCTGATTCATCTCTGTTAATTCATTAACTACACAGACATAAAGAAGTTGCACAAATATTTTATTACTGAAAGTAACCCAGAATCAAGCCTATGGAAAAGCCCTCCCTACCACAGCAATTGGAAGGTTCAGTCAATGTATGGAATGAACAGATTCCATCAATAGATGTTGGAGGTCATATGCTGAAACTCTTCATCAGAAAGATTCACTAGGGGTGAACATCTTGAAAGTTCAGTCTCTTCTAATCTCAGGGTTTGATCCAGTCCCATTTCATGAAGAAAATTCTTTTAAATTTAATTGGTTAGTACAAGTCACGCTAAGGATGATCGGGATTAATTGTCTTTGTGTATGAGCTTTTTTGATTTACCAAATGCCCTTCAAGAAGCATCACAGAAATATCACCACCACCACCACTCCCCCCATCTCCCCGCCTCACCCCCCCCAGAAAAAAAGGCACTAGGAAATCAAAAGAGGAAGGATAAAAGAACCCACTATGTGGTCTTTGAGATTTTCTTTATAGCATGATTTATTGGTCTCTCAGTTTTGTTTCAGGCTCCAGCTTGGAGGACAGTAGCTTACAGTGCAACCACGTAGGCAAGTTTGACAGAGATACATGTTGGGTCTGTAATGTAGAGAAAGCTGGAAGGAAGGGTGGCTGAGAGTTCAGGGAAATAAGTAGTTTTCTTTTTCATTTCTATTCTTTCTTGCTTCTTTCTTTTTTCCTCTTTTCCTTTTTTTTTTTTTTTTGAGGAGTTTGTACATCATGCATTTACTAAACTATTCATTTTCCCTAGGCCATTGAAAGTTTTTATTTGCCTGTCCGCATTATATTTTTGCATTACTTACTACTTACATAGCAGTCTAACTTCATGTCATTGATTTCTCATAATGACCAATAAGCCATAAATCAGCAGCAAGATAAAGAACTTCCAGTAGTATCTCCATGCATTGATATTTATCTTTATAATGGATGTGAAACAAGATGAATTACAGAAAACCCACCTACACTTGCAACACCTACATGTTTCTCAACTGGTTTTATGCCCATGGTATCTGAAAATGGTTTTGGCATTAGAAATGCGCCTTCAGAATATTGGTAACAATAAAAAGGCATGCCACTGATTTACTGTTAAGTTGTGGCTGTAGGAGTTTGTGCATAATTATTTCTCTTCTATACTACAGATGATGTTTATGTCCTTTAATTAGGACTGCCTGAAAATCCAGACTCTGTCCACTGTAAGTGAAGTGAGACGAGTAGTCCCAGAGCAATTCTTCCCATCCTACAAGAACTGTCCAAGACAGGCAGAACAGAGACACCTTTGGAAGTATATTTATCTCCATGGACTTAGAGAGAAACTTGCTTTTAGATGGCTGCAATTGGAGGATATGAATCCTATTGATGGGAATGATTGTATTACTATGGTATCACATCTTTTATGTGAAAGACATTGTAATAGTACTTATTTTATGGGGCAGGTCTGAAGAAAAAGTATATTGTACCTGATGAAGGAACCTTCCTGTGTGGAAAGGCATATATAGATTCATTAGAAGTTAAGGACAGGTCATCAGCTCTTTTGTCACAGGCCACTAAGTGTCATTCGACCATATTATTACCAGCCTGAAGACATTAAAGATATATGTTTCAGTCTTCTAGAAATTCAAATGTGAATTTGTATAGAAAAAGAAGCTAGGAAAATCCTGGTGCCCATGTGCCATGGTAAATAACTGGGCCTTAGGAGGCCCTGTCCACCCATCTTCCAGGGAAAGTTGAAAAAATCCCAGAGGATGAGAGGCTCAGTCCGTGCCCCAGCATCATTGTACATTGAAAGTAGAGGCAGCTGTCTTGCTCGATGCTTTCCTGGCCCTCCTCTTCCTGGTTTTTGTTATAATACAGAATTTGTTGTTGCCTTCCAAGCTGCTCGGTGTTGATGCCCCTTCGAGGAGAGGCTTTGGTTGCTCTGTGCGGCTCGAGCTTCCTTCTTGATATTCCTATCATGGCTTTGGATGGGACGAATAATGTGGGGAGGCAGTTGAATACTGGAATTGTTTGAAGCAACGGATGATGATGATGATTTTCCACAGTAAATGTAAGTCTTGGCATTGTCAGACAATAACTCATCCTGGGTTCTTCTGATAAATTGGCTGGATTGTGGCTGACGAGCACTGTTTAGCCACAGTGACTGTGGCAGTGAAATCTTTCAGAATCATTGCAAATATGTTCATCTCTAAATAAAGCGATGGAAGCTTTCTTTTCTTTTTTTTTTTTTTTTTTTTTTTTTCCCAGTGAAACCTTTGTGACTAATGTCACAGACTTTTGGCATGACTAAAAATCCACTCTGTCCATTTTCATTCAATATCTCCTATTCAGCCTCACAATGTCCCTTTAATGAAACCATTTAGGGAAACGATTCTATTTTGCTGTAATACTGGCAGGCCAGGGAGGTTCATGCTTGTTAAGCAAACTGGCTCATACACTGACCAAATCACTGCTGCAATACTCTTTTTGAGAAGGCATTTACCACTAAGTGTTTGTTAGCACAGAGAGAACCCAAGCTGTTTCTAAACCTTTGCAAATCTAATACAGAGAAGTCTTATCCTGGAATATCTTTTTAGGAGGTGAGCTATTAAGAGGCCAGGGTATTGTTAGCAGAGAGAAGAAAATAAAATACATGCTGAAAAGAGAACATAAGATTAAAGATAATAGTCCTGCTGTAGGGGCCCCTTTAGGCGATCAGGAGAAAGAGAATAAGGTTTGTAATATTCTACTCTTCCTCTCATAGCCTAGAGAAGTTTTCATGTGCGAAATATTTTTAATCTCATTTTCTATTTCGAGACTTTGTTTCACAAAGTCATTTTTATACATCCCAGTATAAACACTGCAGCAGATTTAAGAGGGATTTTGTGTCTGTCAAAATTAAGTGCATCAGTCTGTGTGCAAGGCTAGGAAACTTTAGGAAGCAATCATAGTGAAAAACAAACATACAAAAAATGGCAAACATCAAGTATAGAATAGTTTTATGTTTCAGATAAGTGACTTTATTCCCAAGGCTGACTAATGACGGAGGAGAGAGAGGTTATTCAGTGGTTATCACAGGCGATGGATGATTGGGGCTTTTGGGTTCTTTTTCTTTGCTGACTCATTTTCTGGCCTTTAATGACTCAAACTTTGTGTCATTGTAGTCTGTAGAAATGGTTGTAATAAGGATGTGTCTCCCAGAAGCATTATGAGTCTTAATTGACGTTGGTAAAATATTCTGATATTTTTGTTCGAAGACACTAAAATGGAAATAACAACTCTAACAGAAGCACCAACTCTTTCTGTGAGAACAATTCTGCATGGAAACACACTCTTGTGGACCTAAATATTTTGGGTTTTCTTTGCTTTCCTTAGTTTTTATACTTTGTGGATCATGCAGAAAGCTGAAGGTTTCCATTGATGCATTCAGCAATGCCACTCAAATCTGATATTTATATCATCCCATGTTTCTCTTTCTTTCTCCAGCGTAAATGCTTTTATATCGAAATGTAAAGTTTATCCAAAGTGAACTTTCTTTTCAACAGTTGCTGTAGCTCTGCTTTTGTATATGCTGCCAGGTCTTTGGAAGCGTAAATGTGTTAAGTCCCTTTCCCGTGAAAGTCTGGGACAAAATTCCACTGATTTTCAGTAGGACAGGATCAGATTCAATACTAAGAAAATTCCATTTCCTGCTAATAATCTATTTTGGTCTCCAGACAAGTTGCAGAGTTGCCTTTAAAACAGATGTCTAAAGCTGATCGTCTGCTTGTTTTGTTCTCTCTAAATGACCCGCAAAAATTTACATTTATAAGGTTCAGTCCTTGAGATTCTTATCAACATTGTTGCTGCCCATTCAGAGGTGACCTTTTTTATAAATAAGGTTTACATTGTAGAATAGAGGCTGGCAGTATTATGCGCTAAAACTCTTACAGCCATTTGTATTTCAGACCAAATTTCATGTCAGTCAGCTGACTACTTTTGCTTTGACTGCAGTGAAACCTGGTAAATAAAAAGCAGATGAAGTAATAGTGAACTCAACTCAGACAGGAAAGTTTGAAGAGGTGCTGAAGGGAAAAAATGGTCCTAGACAAGTAGAGGTGATGGCTTGAAGGAGAGAGGGAGTGTATTTGTCATGTTGGAGGGCACTTGGATTACATGGTTGGTAATACTGCAATACCAGCCCTATTCTAAGCAGTAGCCTGTAAATTGTGTTAAATAGAATATAAACAGGATTTCCAAGTGATTTCCAGATAGGGATTACATAATGCAAATTAAAGGAAGTACTAATAAGAAGGGATAGAAACTGTGAATCAGAGAGATGGTTGTGGTGCAAGTTCCAGGAAAGAGACACTGAAGTGCTGAGCATTTCTTGCAGCATCTTTGGTGAGATTTTTAGAGGTTCAGAGCTGGGCAAACACAAATCCTAGGAGAAAAATTGGCAGAGATGCGGGGCCATATTCAGACTGTTTTTCTACATAAGCCTATCTTTAGCATCTGAATTTGAGAAAGTGATCAGTGATTCAGGCCACCTACAATTCAGCGCTGCCAGACCCGGCTGTCTGTACTGTCAGTGGAGAAAAGCAGTCATGGTACTTAAATTAGCTACTGGGAGCAGATTATTCTGAATACAGCCCTGAATTTAGGAATGGAAGTAAGTTCTTGTACCGTTTAACTAAAGAAGGCGGTTGAAACAGCTGGGGACCCAAAAGGATGAAAGTGTGCATATTGCTTGGCTCTGATTTCCTAATTTAATAACTATGGAGGAACATGAAAATCTGGTTTACTTTAAGGTAAAATCAAAGGAAAAAAATAGAAGGAGAGGATAGAAAGTAATGCTGATTTCTTCAGTGCCTCTACATATTTTGGGCAAGGTTTTCAAGTCATGCACAATGTGAAAATTCTAGGTATTCAGGGAGGAACCTTAAGAGAGAAGTGCAATGACCAGGGTCAGCATGGAAGCCTGTTGCAAAAAAAGGGCCATGTAATAGCAAGTAGGATTGTATTTAGTTGATACAGTGATTCCGGCGAACGTATTTATCAGGATTCATGTGTTCATGTTACTCTTTATCTTTTGGTACAGTCGGTTGTTATCAAGGTGTTTTTGCATTGTTTTATTGGTTTTTGTAGCTGTATTTTGGTTTTATTTCATTGTCACACTATAAAATTTTACCACTAATAATAATTACAGATGGATTTCAGTTGTCCCATGTGGGTCTGTTATGCTCACTCTTCCTTGTTCTGTTTTTCTTTCTCCCTGCTTTATCTGGTATATTGTGCTTAGAGTTGTGTACAATAATGCCTAATGAATTTCATGGGTGAATAAAAAACCAATAAAGATTAGGAGACAAAGTATAGAGAGAAGAGGGAAAATGAGGATGCTTCAGCTCAGAAGTGTAGGAAAAGGTAAGAAAAATGTAGAAGAAAGCCTGTATTACACAATTCTCTTCCATATATCAAAGATGATCTTAGCGTCTTGATTGAAAAAAAAATAAAAATAAAAAAAAATGGAAGTCAGTGGGTGGCTTTTCTAACAGCTTAGTGGGTTTTGGCTGACTAATACTCTGAGTCTTAAAGAATATGAGCAAATTACTGTTGTTATCTGTCAGAGAGGACCTGATTGCACTGTGCAAGAATTAGGCAATGTCTAGATTGGAATTCACTTGGCCCAGTGTTGGGTGCCTACATCTGAGCTTGTCCTTGAGCTTATGCCAAACCCAGGTGAAACCTCATCAGATATTTTGTTTAAGTGAGGTCTCCGAGGTCAAATAAATGAATGTTGTCAGTCTCTCAATCTCACTTTGCTTCAGATAGATGGGCACAAAAGACCTTCCTTCTTAATGATGTAACATAACGAGACTTCTCAAAACAGTAAGGTGGAGCAGAAGGTTTGGAGACATTCAGCTGTGGGTGAGCAATTTGTGACAGTAAAGATCTGTCTTGGAATGAGCCTGTGGGCAGGTGGTGTGCATCCAAGACTTGACCATCATTTAGAAATAGTGTTAAACTTCTTTCAAGTAAAGGAAATTACATGTGTGGCATTTACAGTGCCGCTGCTCTCTCTGTCCAGGTAGAAAAAAAGCCAACCTTGTTCAACAGCAGAACAAAGAAAGATCAAAAAGCAATTTCTCATTTTGGGTTGTTATCAAGATAGAGGTTGCTGTCAGGAAACCGTAAGGTCTTGATCTTACATGGAAGGTTTGGGGAGATTTTGGTGAAAAGTGGTAGTAAATAAAACACATTTTATGGTAGATGCGAGTCAGAGCTCAATTTGAGTCACTGGAGTCCTGTACGTCTTCTCTTCCTTACCCCCTCCCTGGGCCAGGATCCCTGTCTGGGAGAGTAAAATGGACAGCTAATCTCTTCCAAACAAGCCAAAGTTATCTTTTCTCAACCCAGTGGATGTAATGGCTGGGATTTCAGACATCGGTTCATGGACTGTGTGGGTGCACTTTTTAGTATTAATTGTGGTAAAGAACAATTAATTATGTGAAGCATTAAGTAAGACTTTGAGATTCTCTCCTCAACAGCTTCCTAACATGGGTAGCACGATGTTTTCCACTAAACTCACTGGCTGACAGTGCTGGTGTTTGTGATGCACAGGAACATCCTTCACTCAGCAGTTTCCTGTGCTAACTTGGAGTTCTGCTTTAGCGTCTTGGAGATTGTAACACTATTATGTACTTTCTCAACTCAGTACATTAGGAGAAATACCACTTGGAGGTCATAACATGGGATTCCATCTGTTCTGTCCTGGACGATATTCTCAACTGGATTTGCAAATGGGGTCGTGGACGTAAATGTTACATGGGAGCCAGAACAGAGGAATTGCAATGCCAGGTCAGAGCAGTTGTCTGCCTCATCTGGGATGAAGTCTGGCAGAGTTGGCACCATATGCCTCAGGAAAAGGAGCGTGCTGGAGAGTAGGACCATACACATGTTGGGAAGGTGAACGGTGGTTTTGTGCCTTCATATCTCTGTGTGAAGGACATACTAAAAAGGACAAGAATTCCCACATGCCTGTGGCAATCTGCCCTGTGGCATAATTTTGTGGGAGTGAAACAAAAAATGGAAGTGTGATCATTCCGCTCTGGAACAAAAGAGAGAGTGAGTGCGTTTTCATCTCTGTCTTTCTGCCTCTTTTTCCCTTCTATCACACTCAACATCTTTTTTTAATTTCTTGACCATTTATTTTTAATATTTTTTTTTTCAATTTGGTAAAGAGGTAGAGAGCTCAGTGACAAGGAAATTCCTGCAGAACTGACATCGGTGGGGAGAGGAGAGAGACTTTAAAGGAGGGAAAGGCAGTAACAAGGAGACAGCAGTCTGGCCAAAAACCTTTGCAGGCACCACTCGTATCACAGAATGCAGAAATGTTCCTTGGAAGGGGCTGCTGGAGGTCTGCAGTCCTCTCTTCTGCTCAAAGTTCCGAACTACATCAGGTCAACTTTGCCTAGCCTGAGTCTCAAAAGAGTTTTAAGGCTGGAGATTTGACTTCTGCCCTAGATGGCCATTTCCAGTGCTACACTATTCTGCAAGTTAAGAATCATTTTCCAGTGTTCAGTTTGAACCTCCAGCTTGGGGTCATTTGCCCATGATTGAGAAGCATTTGTCTCCATCATCTTTACAACTCTTCTTGGGGTAATGGTAGGCTGAGATTAGATTCCCCTTTAGCCTCCTTGTTACAGAACAAGCTGATGTTGAGTCAATCAACAACCAGAAAAAGAAGTCAGGCAAGCAGTACCCTCAGAATTATTTTTTCTTTTATAATTAGGAAGACAGAGGGATGAGAATTAGATGATTCTACACTTCCTGCAAAAATGTATAAATGCAGCTCTGCAATGCACTGATCTCGACTTTTTCTCATAGTCCTTGAAGAGTTACTTCCACATGAGTACTAATGATACAGTCAAGGAAACCTGGAGAATATCAAGTATGGCTTCATGGTTTCATAGGTCATGGTTGAGGACATGTGGCCCAGATGGTTTTCTCCTTTAGGGGGAAGGGCTACAGAAGGAGTGGACAGACCCTGTAGGTCAGCAACTACTTGCACAGCTGTTATCAAGGACAAGGATCTGGCATTTATGACTATGGGATGCTTTTTTGGAGATCAAAGATGGCTATAAAAAGACAGGATCTGCCTGCCTAAGTGTGGCAAAAGCATCATAGGAGTGACAGGGGAGGGCAGTGAGAATCCACAGCAGGTTTTGCACTTCATGTGAGAGTGGAGGGGGACTTCATGGAGCTGTGCCTTGAGACCAGCGTGAGGTCATGCTCAGAGAGCAGACCAGTGCAGGTGATGCTGTGGTGGGTGTTCGCCACAGACTGCCAGTTCAGGAAGAAAGAGATGAGGCTGCCTTCAGACAATGGGAAGAAGCCATCTCAGAGAAGACAAGGCTCAGGAGATTTTATCCTTGTGCATAAACATCTGATATGAGGATGTAGAGATAGAGCCAGACTTCTCAGCGGTGTCCAGTGAAAGGAGAGGACACGGGTTGAAATTCAGGAAATGTCATTTAAACATAAGAAAACTTTTTTATGATGAAGGTGTCTGAAAGCTGGCACTGGCTGCCCAGAGAGGTTGTGCACTCTTCATCATTGCAGCTATTCAAACCTGGCTGGATATGGCCCATGGATATGAGCAACCGGCTCTATCTCACCCTGCTTTGAGAATAGATGATCTTCAGAGGACCCTACCAGCCTCAGTGATTCTGCAGCTTTGTGAGGAACCACACTCCTTCTTTTCTGTACATCTGTGAGGCAGCACACAGCAGTGAGGAACAAGATCCCTAATTTCTGGGAATGTGATTGGACTTTACATGAAGAGGTAAGAAGTGGGACTGGTTTGCAGCACAGCTTTCCCAGAGCATATTTGCTTAGAGCAATGTAAATTTTCATGAGTGAAGTAATCTACCTTGAATTGCTTAATTATTGGCAATAAAAGAAACCACAAGGCTGACCTGCAAATTACAGGGATAAAAAACTAAGTGCAGGTTTAGACTTCACTGAAGCTTTGTTGAAACTCTGTAGGTATTCCAAGTGTATGCTTAAGAATGTCAAATGAATAAATAACAGCTACTTGAGCTATCTACTCTTTTTAACTGCAATTAGTGGTGCACTGCAATCTGCTTTCTGAAAGAATTGGAAATTTTCCAGAGAACAGAACAAGCCACAGGATTTTGGTACAGTTGGTAGAGATGAAGTGGTGTGATGTCCTTGCAGGGTGGAGGAATGAAAGCCAAAAAAAAATGATCGGGCAGATGCTGGATGGTACATGTCTATATTTTAGCTCAAGCTGGGCAGAGGAAAAGATTTCACAGGCTCATAGTCAGGGAATAGCTGGTGTTACTCCTAAAGCAATACTTGGAAAAGCTCTTGAACAGCTCTTCTGAAAAGAAGAGCATAAAATTAATATTTATTTCAATAGCAAATTCTATTCAGTATTGGTCATTTGCTAAGTGCTGAATTCCAGTAATTCATACACTGTATTCAATTAAACATAGCTTAGGATGGGTAGATTTAACACCTACAGGAATGATTTAGAGACCATTCAAGGAATGTAGGAAAAGAAGCTATTTGGTTAAATCCAAAATGGTAAGAAAGGGAAAGTCAGTGTCACATGGTAAACTTAAGCTAAAGGAAGGCATGTTTTCGTCTGAAGACGGCCCTGGGAACAAAGTTTCTTAGGATTCTGCCCGTCAGCAGCAAAACTACAGCTACTTACTGAAGGGTCGGGTCCCTCTTCTTGCACATAGTGCAAATTGCTTATGTGGAAATGGTGACTCATCACTACAGACGCCCTCCAAACTCCTGTTTCTCCACCTGCAAGATCTAGCCAATGTTGATGTGAAGACCAGCAAGGTTTCATTTTTTGCTGACTTATTTTTCATTCTTCCACCACTCTGTCCCCGACAGACTTTGTTTTTCCATCTAGTCTCTCTACCTGCTTCTTTGGCCTTCATTTGCAACATTTCAGGGTCTCCACTCTAGCACCCTTTCTGATCCTTCTTTTCACCTTGACGTCAAGATTTCATCTCTCTGTCTTCACTTTGTTGATTACTAGAAAATCCATCATTATTTATTATTGTGTTGCTTTGAAAGTTAACTATAAAAATACATAACACTATGGAACTGCAGCTGTTTACAGAGACATAGCAAATAATATCCTAAACCTATGCCAAACAGCTCTACTACGATTCACCCTTCCCTACTGAAGGGGAGAGAAGAATCATCTGTGGAGCTAATGCCAGTGTGGGAAAAAGAAGGCCACTTCAAAGGGGTGATGAGTCTGTTGGTTGCTCTCCTGAAAGGGAATAAACTATGAATGAAATGGAAACAAACCTCAAAAGGCGACGTGCTTCTGCAGAAAACAGAATAAAATTGTTTTGCCTTCCTGCAACTAAAGTTGTTCTTTTGCTTTTGTAAGGTTTGGAAGCAATTATTTCTTATCTGTGTTGGAAACAAGTTTGTTGCTAGAGAATGCATCACAGTGGACAGGGCTGAGGAACTTGGGGGCCATATTCCCACCTATATATGTGACATACAGTGTAATTGTAAGCAAATTGCTTCACCTTCCTGTGCCTGTTTCTCATCATTAAGTAGGGCTAATGATAGTTCCTTCCTTCATAAAGCTTTTCCAGTCTGACTGGAGAAGCAAGCTATGAAAGGAATGTATCCTTGCTGTTATTACACAGCCAAATATCTTTAAGGCCTCTTCTAAAATTCTGGAGAGGACACATCCATGTATATCCAAAGTCAGCATGAAGCATTATGGCTGTAATATTAAGATCTAAGAATCCAAATAAACTAGAGTTGGTGCCCAATGCACATTTTTATGCTTTATGTTGCTGGCTGTTCATATGTATAAGGGGATAGTTCTTCTATTACCCATAATCCTCTTTTCACTGTGTAAACCTTTTTAAATCACCAAGAATAGAAATGAGTATATAAATGGATGTATTTCTAAACCACCTTCCTCTTCTTACAGAATTTAAAATGAGGAGGTTCGGGGTTTTTTTTTCTGCTATGATATAAAACCTGTGTAGTTGAAGTGGCTTTGAGAAGCTTCAGCACCATGAGCTTTGCAGTTAGTTTAAGGGATATGGTTTTGTAACTAGAGCACAATAGAATCTACCAAAAACATCATGAAAAATAGTCTCTCTTCTTTTATTTCTGCAAGGCATTGTATTTGTGTTACAGTACAGAGTGATGTGATCTGATTACTTCAAAGGTTGTCTAACTTTGAGCTCCTTGTGTTTGTATCCATTTGGTCATCACGTGTTGGCTCTCTGAAGGTCTTGGGTAATGATGTTGCCATCAGAGCTTTTATCTGTGGGTTAAGTATTTTAGGGAATCATTCAGAGCAGCTCTGCTGCAGAGACAGCACTGACAGTCTGCTTTCCTTTCTGCCTTGCTGTTTGCTTTCTGAGGTAGCTGTATTTTGAGAGAAACCCTGTGTATGTCTAAACAAAGAGCTTGGTCACTGTAAATCTATGCAGGAAGAATGAGTTCTGCAAACAAGGAATGAGATCTCTGGGGTTTTTTTAAAGATCCTTGGGGAAATAAATGGAGGGATAGAAGTACATTGAGTTTCTGGAGGTGTTGTAGGTCAGCCTGACTAAATCTGGGACCTCTTGAAAAAGATGCTAAGTAGGAATATTTCAGTTGTGTTTGCTGAAAGGGCCCCTGTGACTCTGAGCATTGAGATCAGTGTCTTAATCTTAGCTTAAGCTAACAGTTTGTACTTGATGCAGGTTTGCTAAGTGTTGTCTTCTGAATAATGGCTGACGGTCTCAATCCTGGTTATCCACCTGACATCTGCATCTTCTTCCTTTGCCATTTTAGCAGAGAGAATAAGTCTTCAGTTTACAAAAATACACCCTTAAAGTTAAAATGAGCTTCAAATCCAAATTCATGTTATGCTACTAGGGCTAAGAGTGGTCACATTCCTCCCTTTGATGTTAGGGGTTTCAAAGCCAAAACTCATTTATGATTTGAAAAGCTACGAATCCTTCTGCCTTGGAATATATTTTCATCTTTAGATTGTATCTGTCAGAACAGAGAGAAGTCCTATACAAAGTTGTTCAATGTGTGAGTTGTGGATCCAGGACAGAGGTCTGCAATCCCACATTGGGATGTTTCTTAATTTGGTTTTTATCCTTTATGTGTTAAGGAATAAAATAATTACGAAAAAAGAAAGGAATTATTTCAAATGGTAC
>JAAGNO010005748.1:75609-87616 GCA_033439905.1 Ceryle rudis | reverse complement strand
TGCCACGGTGTGGAAATCTGCTTGGTTGTACCTCATCACAGTCTCCTTTTGCAAATAGAAAACTGAAGCTAAAATACTTCTGTACAGGTGAGGTTCAGCTAAAAAACACTGAAGACTGAGCTTGGTTTTGGGGGCAGATGGATAAAACATATCTAGGGATTGAAAACTCATTTGTGAATGTACTGCTATTTTGATGCAGAATAACTTTGCAAAATGTTCTAAACAGTGCCTTATTTTGCTGCAAGAGGGTTGTAAAATTATAGATCATTGCACTGAAGATGAGATGTTAATTCAGGGAATTGGTGAGCAATGTGGAACTGCTGGATACATTCGGTGTGCTTCTTGCTTTCATTTTTATTAGTCAGAAAGAACAATGGGGTGGTCAGCATTTGAGAGCACTAAAAGTGTGGATGTTCCACCGACAGGAACAATGTTCATGGCAAATGCCAGAAGCAATGGGAGAAATGGGAAAACTGCCCTTTATCTAACATCATGGAGGTGAGGGAATGCTCTCTTTGCTCTGCTATTTGTGTTAAGAGCACCCCCCTTCCACCTTCTTGTTTAACGGATAGGAACTGGATGTTTTTCTGGAGATAGGAACAGGATGCTTATCCAGAGAGAAACCCACAGGACACCTGGGGGGCTGGGATCTGGTCCTCCCTTTGGCCTCTGCTGTGTATTTCCTATGCCATTTCAGCATGCTGGCTGCTGGAGCAGGATTTAATAGTTCTTTGCACTACACGAGTGTCATTGCAAAGCAGATTAGGAGGGAGGGTGAAGCTTGCTTTGCCCAGCTCAAAGTTGAGGTGGACTGCAGATCTACTACCACCCCTCAACTCCATGTTTCCCTTGAAAATTGTGATTTTAATTGTAGATTCTTGAAAACAATTGCAGCTGATCAGCTTCTTACATTCATATTTTCCATGTCAAACCCACAGCAACACCATGCCCGGGCATTCTGGGGAAAAAGGGTATCTTTTTGCAGCACAGTGTTTCCTTGAACTCTCCCCACTGATGGTCAGACCCTGTGCAGCTTGGTTTGTGGTGTTTTCTGTATTGGCAGGTAACATGCTGGAGAAAAGGAAGCCGTAGGTTAGTCAGGAAAAGAAGATAATTTAGTTTTATGCTAATAGCTGTGTTTAATCATAATAATTATACTAGATTATACTTTTCTGCTGTGATGATAAAAAAACAAAGGCTGGCCTTCTAAGTCTGGAGTGATAGCTAGATAACCTGTTCATACTAGTTATTAAACCCTTCATTTGATGAGCTGCCTTCATGGAACATCAAAAAATTACTCTGAAGCCTGAGCCACAGACAGGCAGAACACAGCTAGTTACTTTGCCAATGCAGAGGATGAAAAGTCAACCATCCCCTGGAAAACGGGGGAAAAAGATAGGAGATGAGCATGAACTGTCTGTTTATCTCCTGTCAGTCCTTGTGGTCCAACATTTAATGATACAAAATGCTACTGAAGGACACTGAAGCAAAATAACCTCTTCTGTATCCAGCAGGTGATGACAAACATTACTGTCATTTCCAGGGCTCAGAGGATTCATTCTGTTCACCAAAATTTCAGCCTGCCAGTGCTGTGTATACAATATAATAAGGGGGGAAAGCTATTGCATGCTGCACAAAGGAGAGGCACATATCAGCAGCTGAGTTCTGCTTTTGCTCTGTTGGCAATGTGATTCAGTCATTTTTTCTCTCTTAAGATTAGGAACAAATTCAAGAAACACATTACTTCTTGCAGACAGAAACCACTGTGATATAGAGGATGGTGGAGCTTCTGTGCATTAGCAGGGCTTTTTTTTTTTTTTTTTCCTTTCCCTTCCTCCTTACGGAATTCACATAAATAATTTAAAAAAATATAAAACCTGGTTCAACCTGGTTGTCCAGCAGAAGAGAAGATAAATATTTGCAAGGTTTTAAAATACATGGTCATAAACCAGACTTGTGGCTGGATTCTTCTCAGTGTTTTGTGGTCTCTTTGCCATTCCCATCTGGTTTTGCCAGTTAGATTCTCCCCAAACTCTGTAAGATCATACAGATGTTTGAGCCTTTTAGGCTCTCACCTTGTTGATATGAAGATAACAATCATGTAACTCGTAGTGACAAAAAAAATTCATTTGGGATGTTTTCCTGCAGTGTGTGGCAACAGTGAATGCAGATTCTTAAACACAGCCCATGACTCAGGATGCTGTTTGGAAAATCAGAATCAGAAGAGTTGGAATTGATATCAGAAATATGCCTCTTTTAAGGGTTGGTTGCAAAGATAATTGGCTCTGCATTAAAACTCAGAAAATCTGAATTGATCTCTTTGATTTTCCAAAGATTGGTGAGTATCTGAACTCGTGTTTAGGGTATATGCTTCCAGCTACAGTCTGTCAGGCATATCTTGAAAAAAGGAACTTTTTTATAAAAGATATTCTGGACACTAGGCTTTTATCATCATGAATAAAAGGATTTTTCTTCCATCAGATCTCTTTCATTGCAGTCTCCAACTAAAAGCTGTCATAATTGTTGCTGTAGACACTAGTTTTTATTTGAAAAAACAGAGTATTGTTATTCAAGTGCTTACTGTTCGTGGTGTCTTAAAACCAAGAAACCAGAGCAATGACCTTCTCAAACTGTGTGCTGAAGAAGTACAAAGCCAAACACAGTGCTGTCAATACTATATTGTGGTTTAGAAGTGGGATGTCCTCTATCTTTCAGGACAAGTAAAGTCATTTACATCACACATCCTGAATGTTCAGAAATGAAACCAAAATGTTTGTTGGGTTTTTTTTATGCGCTGCTTATACAATAGGGAGGAGATAAGGTCCCCCTTAGCACTAGAAGCCTCAAGTTGTCCAGGAACAAGGCAAATGTGAAGACTTGAACTCAGCCTTGTCTCCTCTGCGCCTTGTGAGCAGAACTAGAGCATCCTTACTGCAATGATTTACATGTGTCAGCAAACGTCTCGCATATAACAGGCCTGAAGAGGCTGGTAATAAAATAAAGCAAGGTAATTTAGCACAGAGCCACAACACTTTGGGTTTCCCCTGGAGGTTAGCAAGGACTGTGGGTTTTCCTGATTTGTTTAAGTTGCTAAGGAACCTTATTTGCTCTTGAATCTATTTTTAATTGACCCAACAATGAAGAGTTCTGCTACAAGAAAATGCTTTCTGGGATCTAGTGAATTTGAAATTTGTGAATCAAGATCATTCAGAGAAACAGAGTTCATTTGAGGCTGAGATGTCTGATCTTTTCGAAGCAACTCTTCAGCCCTTAAGACAAATGTTTAAAAATAAATACAGACTGAAGCCTATTACATATTTTGTGGTTTATTGGTATAAAAAGTTTAGGGACAACTTTACTGTTCTTCCTTAATGGTCCTCTGTTGAAAAAAAAAAAACAAATTACTCGTATCTTGAGCTAATTCAGGTATAGCCACAAAGAAAACAAAAAGTAAAACCCAAGTGAAATGTGGCTGCTGGTGATCACAAGTCATGGTACATGGTTTGACTTTTGGAATAGGTCTTGTAAGTTTATGTTTCCTTTAAAATAACTTTCAGAAGACTTACAGATTTGAGATTTTGATGTATTGCTGTTTCATTTAGACCATCTGTCTTCTGATATCCTGAAATGATATTTCTTGTAACACAATCCCTATCAGAGTTGTGGTATTATTAAAAATCAAATATTTTTTTTTTTTCCTAGGCAAAGCTGCTTGGCATCAAAACTGTTGGTAAACAAACACAATCAAATAGTCTTCCAGTACTGCATTCCCATGTGTGTTTGTTGAAACCACAGCTCAAATGAGGTTGGATGCAGCAGTTCTACCTGACTGCAGACAGGCACAGTAATATCACCCTTTGCACTCACTCTGAAGAAGGCACAGGCTTGGCAGGCAACTTTAGTTAAGTCCTGTCCAAGTTCTTCACATTGGAGATAAGTTTGCTGTAAGACAAAGCACATCATTTAAAAAAACCCCCAGAAATTAACTTGAATTTTTTGATAAATAAATTAACATGCCTTCAGGTGCTGCTGTATTAGCATTTTGAGCCATATGGTATAAATGCCAAGAAATTCTAAATTAAAGAAGGTAGGCAAGATTCTTCTTAACCTTTTGCCTTAGATCACAGTTAATACCAGACTAATCTAAGACATCCTGTATTCAGGGACTCATTCAGGAATCTGATAGGCCTTCTTCCTTTTTAACTACTCTAGTAGTATATATTTTTAAATTTTTTTGTCTTTCATTGGTTTTTCTGACAATTTTAATTTATTCTAGTATGTTTTTCTAATGTGTCCCTATGCCAGAGGGTAGAGGAGGCTGGAAATATTAGAAGGATACCAACACCATGTGGGAGTGGATTTGAGGCAACAATGTAGGCTTATAACTAAGAGTAATGGGATAAAACGAAGATGGGAACATTTAGACTGAGACATAAGGAGCCTTGGCAGTAAATATGATGGAAGTCTGACCATTTTGAAGTTGCAACTAGACAGGATAAATTAGAAGAATTAGTATGCATGGAGCAATCATAGACGTACTTACAGCAGGAGATTGCCTCTATTTTCAATCTACATTTTGACTATTTCTCCTCCATTGCTCCTTCAGTGAGACTGGAAAGAATTTATGGAGAAGAAAGGATGCTGTGTTTGTATGTAGGATTACCTGAGAAGACATCTGCAGCTTTTTCCAATGGAGTGAAGAAGCCACCAGAGCTCTGAATTTCCTCTACCTCTACCTCCCAGGGAGAGGAGTGCTAGGACTGTTGTCTGTCTTGCTACCCAAAGAACTCATAAGATTAGTTGTTTTCATTGTTAATAATTGTTTTGAGACAAAAAAAAAAATGCAGAATGCAAAATAAGAGATCTTTTCCTTGAATGCCCACAAGGGCACTAATAACATGATAAAAGTGAATTTTGATATCTTCTTCGTGGAACGTGCCTTTCTGAAGTGCTGAGTTTGATTCTCAGCAGGAACTTGTATTATGACGGTGAAAGTGTAATGCAGTAGTACCTGGATGTGATGGGATCTGAGCACCATGTGCCTGTGGCAGACATCTCTGCTGCTCCAGTGAAGTTGAGGCAGGTGCAGCAAGTGAGCAAAACACTCAATCTGCAAGCCTGAGGAGAAGAGGTCTGAGATCTCTTCTATGAAAGTGTATGCAAGAGCCAGGAAAAGAAATACTCCACTTCTTATGGAGTATTGTATCCAGATCTGGGCTCCCCAGTTCAAGAGAGACAGAGATCTACTTAACAGAGTCCAATGGAGGCTATGAGGATGATGAAGGGGCTGGAACACATGCCTTACGAGGAAAGGCTGAGACACCTGGGGCTTTTTATTCTGCAAAGAAGACTGAGAGGTGATCTAATTAATGTCTATAAATACATAAGGACTGGGTGTCAAGAAGACAGGGACAACCTCTTTTCATTCATGCCTTATGATAGGACAAGGGGCAATGGGTTCAAGCTCAAGTACAGGAAGTACAGAAGGGTAGTAGAGCACCCAAACAGACTCCCCAGAGAGGTTGTGGAGTCTCCTTCTCTGGAGACTTTCAAGACCTGGCTGAATACATGTCAATGTGATGTGCTTTAGCTTTGTCCTGCTCTGGCAGGGGTGTTGGACTCGATGATCTTTGGAGGTCCCTTCCAACCCCTAACATTCTGTGATCCTGTGGTCATGTCTCAAGTCACTATCTTCTAGTAGTGTCTCCAGAAGTGGTGTGTTGGAAGTGCTGTGGGAAGCAAGGTCACATTGCTACCTAATGGTCTCATGTGGAGAGGCCATCACATGTATAATTGACGTTTTAGGAGAAGACTGGAGAGGAAAGCATTTAAGACCAATCTTGGTGGCAGAGCAGAGTGTGACGACGAGCAAGGCCATGGGCACAGATGGAATTGGGAGCACAGCTCTAAGGACCATCACAAACAGCAACTGTGACTTTATAGAATAGAAGAGAGAAATAAAAGGAGAATAGGCAGTTGGGGACAGGATCCAAAGAAAGTGTAGCATGATCAGAGTAATGGCCCAGGAAATAAAGCCACTTCAGTTGAGCTCTTTTGAGTACTTTTCTCTGAGCACATTAACTGTGTAATGTGTAGCAATCACTGGTTTTTGGTATGTTAGATACACGGTACCAGCTTTAAGTGGGGAACCATTTCTGAGGCATTCATTTGGGTGCTGCCAATTTAACAGCCCTGTGACAATGATGTAGTGAAGATAAAGGAGAGAAATAAAAGAGAAAGTAACCAGACAAGTAAACAAATTTTTAAGCTGTGGAGAAGAAAGGAATTTTTATCTCCCCCTAACTTCTGATCTTTTTAAATAATAACCATTTCAGAAATATTAGGGCTTATTTCATATAATCACTGTTAGCTTCATTGTTACTGGTCTCTTTCTGCAGGGCACTACTGTAACTTGAAAAGCAGTCATCATAATAACGGCTCTGCTCATTGATACAAACAACCTGCAGACAAACTTGAGCTATTTTATTAACAGCTGCATTATTCTCCCATGGAAAACCCATTCATGTGGCTGCACAAGAGAAATTGCTCAGCTGTCAGAGCCAAAGATGGCAGGTGGTTTTCCAGGGCTCCCAATAAAGTCTGTGCCATATTTTTATTCTACCCAGGGCTGGGTGAGTTGAGGAAATGATGTTTGCTGGCTTTGATGGCAATTCACACTATGGCCAAGCAATAGAGCTGTGCTTGCAAACGATCGCAGAGATTACAGTCACCAGTGCCCAACAGCGGATATTCTCATGCAGGGTTCAAGTATTTAGGACTGTTTTGATAGGATGATAAGTCTAGGTAAGGTAAATTGTTGCTTAGTGTTATCAGCAGGCAAATCAGACCACAGAACAAAGATTTGTGTACCTTGTGCTGACCTCAGATGAATTTTCCAAAGCAATTTTGCCATGATTTCCTTCAAATATTTAGATTTCTTGTTGAGGTTATTTTGATTCCATGAATTAACTATGCCTGAGAAAATATGTGCACAAAACACGCGTGCACTCGCAGGGGAAAGTCTGACTGAACCAACGTAGCCTTCTTTCCGTCTCAGCATGAAGTAGAAATATTCCAGATAAAACAAGACCTCATACTTTCAGGCATAGAAAAGCTGTCACTGGCACAGGATGGAGTCCTTCTGGACAGGTGTAATTTGGAAGAAACTTTTGTACCTAGCGAGCTGTGGACAGGGATGGACAAGGGCTATATGAAAATGCCCATGATTTGAAATGCTGCAGCAACTCTCAAACAAGTGGGTCAAGGGGCAAAGGAAGCTGACATGTTAAACGTGTATGATGTAGCTGTATGGACAGATACTAGCAAATAAGAGTTGAACAGTTAGCTATCTTATCTATGAACCTGATGCCTGGAGTGAGCGATTGCACGTATATCTCCACAAAACTAGTGACTATATACATCGATAATTAGACATATCACAAATTCAGCAAGGTCCTAATACCACATTTAAATAAATGCAGGAGGTCCAAGTGCCAAAGCCACACAGGGTATACAGTAATGTGTGTGAACTGCAGTATCTTATGTGACATCAAACTGGAACACCCTTCCTTTCTAGACCATCAACCTGCAGGCAGGGTGGAAGTTATCCCCATGGCTCCCTATCAGAAAGTATTCCTATGAATTTCTGAGCAGGTTAATGTCTCTTTACTCACAGAAGACAGAACTACAGCTTGTATGTTGTTAACCAAACTACAGCTTACACTGTATGAACCTCAGGCATGCTCCTGGGTTGGAAAGTGGTTGACTGCTCAGTTTAATTTTTTTCCTCTTTCTCACTTCTCTGAACTTTTTTACTCATGTTTTCTCACTAGCAGGATATACTTGATTAACTCATTCATTTAATGAGGTGCTTTGGGATGTTAAAAGACAGTAGTCCATTCTGCCGAGTGACTTTGAGATGTTAAAAAATAAATAAAACTTACGAATGCCAACAGATCTCCTGTTGGCCTTTACTGGTAGTTGTTCTCTGATGTGAGAGAATATTCAATTCTGGCTGGTGTCCCCTTCAAGAAGCCGATTTTCAGATTGTTTAATAACAAGTGTTGGCCCACTGTGGCAGATACTGGTTTCTTTTCTTGGACAAATACTTAAATTTTAAGTAAGAATAGTTCAACTTTGCCTGGTTTTCAAGTAATTAACACTTTTTTTTTTTCTATCTTACTGTTTATAAAGAAGGTAGTGATACTCATTTACATTAGATCTCAGAGAAACATGTCAGAGGAAATGGACCTTTACTCTTACAAGGCATTTTGACTTAAGGGGGCCATGCTCCGGAACATAAAAATGGAGCCTAGCTACGAATGAAATTAGGAAAACAAGAGAATGGATGCTACAGTTGTGTTTGGTATGATTCAGGTCATTAAAGACAACAGGAATGAATCTTTCTTGTCAAAGACAATTCTCCATTATGTTTCCATAATTTTTCATGTTATGTTCTGTGGGTTTATTGCTTGTGTATGTGTATAAGAAATCGAAGAGCAGTGTTACCTTAATGCATTTTATAGTAACAAAAGATCTTGTCTCAGCATTTTTAAGATGGGCAGTGAGTTTCCTGTGTGCTGAAAGGTCAAGTGTTTGGAGTTCAGTGTGCCCAACATCTGCATGTCACTTCAACAGCTGCCAAACTCCTTGTGGAGCACCTGCTTTCTATTGCAGCTACTTTTCATTCAGGCAAATTCCATGTGGCATCCGAAAGGGCTTTTTGCATACATGGAGATTTCACTGGGCATTTTGTGACAGAGGTTTTGCCTTTTTCATACAGTGCCTGTAGTTGCTGTCAGAGACAAACGCAAGAGACGTTAATAAATGGTCAGGAACAATGTGGAGAGATAGGGAAAGAGTGAAGAAAAGATAGCAAAGTTCCACATCTGTAGATGTTTACTGCTGAGCTTCTAAAATGCTCATATTTAACATTATAGACTTTGAGTGCTTTTCCTAGTTTTGAATGAGGTGCTTCACTTCAACAGATTGTCCTACTCTGATAGATGTTTAAGACTGATGCTATTTTTAGAACCCTTTCAAAGTCAAACCTCTCCTGAAGGTGAGTAATTTTTCACCTCTGAGTTTTGCTTCATTTGTTTTGATCACGGATACTCTATTGATCAGCATGGCACCCAAATCTCATGGAATCTCATCATGTTTCTACAATATTATCATGTAACTATGTGCTTTTATCACTAGATATGACTCAGTGATACCTTTATGGAAGAAGTAATAACTTGGATTTGGCCAGTGATCTTACCAAATTACCATCTTAGGATGTCTGTCATTTCTTATTGATGTGGGGTCAAGGATTCTTACTGAGTGGGGTCAAGAAAGAAATGTCTTGAGAGAAAAGGCCTATGAATGGTATACCATTAAGTGATTGCATAGCTATGGACAGGAGGCTGAAGCCACCTGCACTGATACTGTATTCCAGCAATAACATCTGAGACTATGGGTCGGGATGTTTTGTTGACTCATACTAACGTCTCCTAAGATCAGATCCATCTTTTACCTTCTTTGAAAGCATTACTTTTTTGAATTGCCAATGCCAAGCCAGGCTGGATGTCCTTCCTCTAATTTTTCTCATGCACATAGTGCAAGTAGCTACCTCCTCCTTGCCCCATCCTCATTTGTTCTCAAATCATCTTGGAATACCACCTTTATTTGAAGAGTGAAGTAAGAGCTCTCTGGATGTGCACACATACCAGTATTACGGTGTCTGATCTGCTGAGCCTAGTGCCAGCGCTGAGTCCACTGTTAGAACACATGGGCTCATGTTGCAAGTGCTTGATCAGTGAACCTCAAGGGAACTAAGATCACCTCAAGTTCTCTAAAGCTCCTGGTCAGGTATCTGAATGTGAAGATCTTCTAGAAAGTGACTGCAAGTTGTTTTCATCTCACTCCCATCCTGACATTGGACATCCATTCTGAAACCTTAAGCCAGGAACCACATCGTTTGTATTCCCCGAGTGAGCTCAGCTGTACACCCTGGTTTACAAGGAGGACTATATATCTATTCAGGACCTTTATAGGAATATATATCAGTTCTATTCTATTGTCTCTTGTTGCTACTTGCTTGTAGCTGTTTATCTAGTTGTCATGTTTTCCTGTGGTCTTGCCACTAAGCATGCTAATGCCATTAATGGAAATGGGTGAGAGAGAACTTCATTTGTTTTAGAGAGGTTTCCAGGAGAGGGCAGCCACAGTTAATTCTGGGTCAGTTCATGTAATACAATGTGAATATGGATCAGCATTTGGCCATGATGCTCTATTGCCCAGCATCGTTTGTGTGCTTAGTTCTTTTAATGTGTTCTTTTGTTTGGATTGCAAGGGCATAAATGATAGACTTTTTTTCTCAAATTAATGCTGGAAAAGACAAACCACTTAATAGAGTGGTTAACTCTCGATGCCCTGTACTCGCTGAAATTGCAAATGCTCTTGGGAACAATTTCCTCTATATGTCACTGTTTGCTTTATATACTTTCCAACTAACTCATAAGCTTTTCTTCACTCTCTTAGTTAAAAAATATTTATGAAAAAGCATAGCCCAAAGTCTTGCTAGAGACCTGAAAACGTCAAGAAAAAAAACCCTTGCAATGGAAGCTTTTACTTCCTGAAAGGATAGGACAAAATAATCCTCTCTCCTCTCTGGTTTAGGTAGAAAACTTCTCTTACTTGGATGTAAGGGTGGTAAGTGAGCACTAAGGGGCGTATCCCATATCCGCAGTTAGGAGGCTGTACTCATCCAAACAGCAGTAAGCAGGAGATGTTTTTTAATACTGCCCTCCCAGGGCTATTGCTTTGGAAGAATTGCTTCTGGGACTGAGGTGGCAACCAGGACTCGCTGGCATGCACCCTCAGTCTATGTATTAAGACTGCAAGGAAAGTTGCCTTTTCCCGTGAAATGGGTAGCTTCATTTCTTGGATCAGTTCAAAACAGCAAAAGCTGGTTTTGTCCTTCTCTCCCTTTTTTAAAAATCTATTATTATTATTTAAAAAAAAAACAAAACCTCTATTTTCCTGCACTACCAGATAAAAACTCTGTGAAATACCTGTTACCAAATTCCTGGGTAATGTAAATCCATGGATTTTTATAAAGTTAAAAATCTCGTCCCTGCAGGTACAGAGGTGATGGGGCTCAGGAGGATTTTTTGTTCGTGTTATATAGAATTAAATAAGATACAGTCAGTATCACTTCACGTGTAAATCCACAAAATGCTACATGACTTCAGAGCTATATCTAAGGAAGCCATAAAGTCTTGCTGTGCATTTAATTTTGAAGCCTTTTAGCTTCGATGTTCTCAACTTTGTCAACTTCCTATGCTTTACAACCACTCTTCATTTCACTGATGTGTGTCAAACATAGACACATAATCTCAAAATGCATAAACCATTCAAAGATTGCTCCAGTCAGAGCTCGTCAGATGATGCAGTGTTGCTTTGCCTGCCGTGGAGGATGAGGAGTTAATCATTTTTCTTCTCTGCTTATGCGCCTGTGGGTTTCTAGAAGGTAGAGCAGTCACAATATTGTTTCTGGAGATAAGCTGGTAGCTCTGGCTGGTCTGCACACAGAGCCTTGTGAAGAGAATTCTTAGAAAAGAGACCTAATCAGCCACCCCACTACACTGATTTGCACATAATTGTATCTGTCTTTCAGATGCCAAAGAGAAAAGGACCAAATTTGACACTTACTCGTTGCTCATCTCTCCAGTGGCTCAGTGGGCTGGAGCATGGGTGCAGGGTTTGAGCAGGCAGGGGCTTTGCTACCCAAATGGCCAATGAAGAGGAGAGGAGTTGGAAGGAATGCTTTACAGAACTTAACAGGTGAAGCCCAAGGCATGGCTTGCAGTGTTGGGTATGGAGAGGACTTTTTTACTCTGTCCTGTGAATTCAGTGTTTCTTTTCTTTTCTTCTCTTCTCCCCCTCCTCTCCCCCCCCCCCCCCCCGAACCTGCGTTTTTCTCCTCCTCTATGATCCTTTCCCTCCTGCCCTTCTCTCCTCT
>JAAGNO010005748.1:45825-75509 GCA_033439905.1 Ceryle rudis | reverse complement strand
GAGCTTTGATGCCCTATTAGACCAGACAAAGTTTTCATCCTTTCTGCACTTTGCTGTGCTGATATCTCAGGTCTCCATTCCTTCAATATGCAGTGATGGGGAAAAAAGGTTTTCTAAGCTCTTCAATTCTTTTATCAAAGAATTCTCCTTTAAATAGCATTATTTATATTTCAATTTAATTTTCCTTACGGTTGGATTTCCTTTTATCCTCTCTCCCTTCCTGCATGTCCTATAAATTCTCAGGTTTTACCTTCAGTTTAGTGTAAGACTTATTCTTGTAAGGAGTTGATACCTCCATGAGCCAGCACAGGGATTTTGAAAGCTTACGATTAAGATGTTTTTCTCTATCTTCTGGAAGTTACATGCGCCTCTCATTTCTATGCTTATGCATTCATTTCTGCTTAGTAAAAACTCCTGACTGCTCTTCATAGGACATGTTAACTCCTTCCTAAAATGTCTCAGTGGAAAAAATTTGGATTTTTTTTCCAAATTTGGAAAACTGGCACAGTGTTCACTTCCTTGCCTCATCAGATAGCCTTGATGTTTGAGATACATGGTATAGGTATTTTCAGTTTATGTAATGTTGTTGGGTTGGGTTATTTTACTGTTTCTAATTCTCCAGCAGTTCTGGCTGGACATCCCAGGAAAATAGTTCTCTGCAGTTCTAGCCATACAAATTGTTCTACTGAGCTCTTATGAACATGAGTATTGTTATTCCCTAAGATCTTTTAGCCTGGTATTATATATATATACATATCTATGTGTATATATATCTATTTTATATATCTGCTATAGAAGTATCTATGTTCTATATGTTATATGGGGTAAAAAAAAAAGTAGCAGGGAAGAGGAATGGGGAAAATAGTAAGACAGAGTAGCAGGAGAGGAGTAATTTTGGATACAAGCTGTAGCCCATAAGCAGCAGTGAGCACAACTTGCCACCTCTGTAGCAATCAGCAGGTTTCCATGACCTTAGCAACAGGTTTCAGCTTGTAGGGCAAAAGTAGGGTTGGCACGTGTGGATTTAGCCTGGACTGCGCTCTACTGCTATAGCTAGAAAGTAGACAAGCTGGGAATGATGTCTGTGCGAGATGCCATGTGTATATAACCATGTTATAGACCTACAGGACAATTTTTAAAACAAAGTAGAATAAAAAGGAACTAGTTTGGAGGTGTCAAAAGCAGAAATGAAGAGATTTTAATTGTTCAGGCTTATAATCCAATTAGGTCTTAGACAAGGCTTTGGCAGTGTAGGCAGAGCGAAAAGGTCACATTTGGAGAAGCTTTGTAGAAAGTGGCATCGGGATTTAATCACAGGCAGGAGGTGTGAGTCATGAGAGGAGATCAAGTCAAAGAGAAAACCAAGATTGTCAGGAAAGAGTCTGATTTTATTTCTGAAATTAAGACAGGTGTGGAAAGGAAAGGACGTAATGAAAAATTCAGGAGCTAGGTTTTGAGCATGTTCAGTTTTAGCAAGCAGTAAATTATTAACAGAAAGATCTCAGAGGTGAAAAGTTGTTTGGGTTGATTGCTCTAGGCTTAAAGATTCCTTGTTTTCACTAAGTTTGATTGTTATTTGTGTGTTCATATCCTATCTAACAAGGAAAAATATGGATTTGTGTCACAGAGGATGACTGAAAACTTTCATCTACATGTATCTAATAATGCAGGGTTTTTGTGGATTCAACTTGGATTTTGCGACAGGTCATGATGTAGAAGGATGCAATCAGAATAAAGTTGTAACAGCATAGTAGGGCTTGATGATTTCCAAGTCACATCTCCGCAGATTACTGTCTCATGTCTTAATGCAAAAGAGGCAGAATGGACCAAGCTTACATAGGGAAAACAGTAAAGATTTAACTCAGTCCACTGGTATGATAAAAGAGTCATTAGACTGAATTACACTGTAACTGAAATTCATAGAAACTTCATTAGGATGATGTCCATTTTAATGTGCACCTCTGCTTTTGAGCAACTCTGCTTTGTAGACATTAGCCACCTGTAGTCCAGTAACCAGACATCAGACATTCCCTGTACATACAGTGCTGCGATACAGCATTTGTACCTGCCGTTGTTTAATATCTCTCATTTAGCTCAGCTCATTGCGTTTCAATCACGACGGGGCTAAAGGAGGCCCGGGCAGCTCGGTGTCCTAGTGCTCATATTTACACAGTGACTGAAATGTGGTAAATCATCTACCTGCCTGTTAATAGGGAGTTATATATTATCTTGTACCAGGCTTTAGCTGCTCTACAAGAACACAAAAATTCTTATGGCCTGAGCATCTCATGCAGTATTTCATCGTTGTTTTTCAAGACAGGCATGGAAAATGGGTCACGTACCCATCATTTTTCTTTAAATAATCGGTATCACAGGGGTTTTTTTTGCTTTCTTAAACCATCCTGCCCCTGTGCCTCTATATATCTGGGCATGGAGATACCTGCTTATCTCTCTTCTCATCTGCGTTTGAGTTCCTTCTGCTTCAGACAGTACATCGCATATTTCATCATACAAATATGCCTCAAATATGTCAATTATACTACACATAGGATTAGTTTAACTAGCAGTTTAAAAAATAGCTACCTGTTAAGTATGACACTTGTCTATTTAAGAGTCCAGAGCACTGTGATGTTCCTGTTGAATGGATAATGCACAAAATAGTGTTTCTACTTGATACAGTACAAAATCCAGGAAAATAGTTTCCACTTCCATATTGTCATACTCAGTGAGAGTTTAAGTGAGGAGATTGTGTGGTGAAATCCACCTTTGACTTTACATGCACAGAATTGAGTGCAGGAGCCTGGTTTTGTGTCTCTGCTGTTAAGTAGGCGTTAGTTCTTTTGTGACCATGCGCTAGCTCACTCCTGTCTCCACGGGGAATGTGCCATTACCATTCTTGTCACTGATTTCTAGAGCAGGCAACACTCCCTGGAGGTCTGCAATCTACTTGTAGTTTCTGGAGTAAACCTGCTTTGAGATCAGACAGACTCCCAAACCAGCATATAAGGGCTACAGCCTCCTTTTTACCTTTAACTTTTCAGCCACAAGTTAGAAACTCTCACAAAGTTTCCATGAGACATTCAGATCTGGAGAGGGAGAGGTTTGTTTCACATCCATCATTGCAGAATGGCAGAAAGGAGAAAATTTTAAGTCTCATTATGCAACCAGTGAGGTATAAGGTGATTTTCCTTCAGTAAGCTCTAGGTTAAGCTGTGTTATTCATGACCAGCAGTCAGTGCTTTGCCCAAAGCTGTAAGTATAAAAAAAAAACCAGAACGGTGTTATATGATATACTCTAGCGTGGATTAGTTTTGTTTAAATGGAATATAGGGCTTTTGGCCATCCTTTTTTTTTTTTTTTTTCTCCACAAGGCAGGAGAAAATAGCTCTGAAAATAGTCCTGCCACAGACAAGCTGTAGAATTAAGAGTTTTCAATAACCTAAAATAACATGCAAATCACAGGATCATGAAATTTCAAAACACAGGCGTACAATGTGCACCAGCCTGGCCTCCTGATGTGGTAGCAGGTAAGAAAAGGAAGTCTTCTGCAAACCTGCTTGTGATGAATAGATAAAAAGGGGTTGGCCCACATTCAGAAATGAGACTACTTAAGCAAGCTGGGGCTATGTCATGGAATATTTTAAAGCAAGTCAAAAAGAGCTCAGGCTCCCTGGAAAACACAGAGCTGTGACAATTTTAAAGCTTTAGGTGGTTGCCTCTAAGCATTTAAATTAGGACTGGACACAAGCAGTACAAACTCTGAAATGATTTTCACTTTGATAGAAAACTGGGCAAATGGCCAAATGGCAGGTTTATCTTGGCTGCCAGAAGAGAAATGAGACAAGCAGGTGCCATCCATGTGCCAGCAATTTCACCAGGAAGGAGAAACGTCTGTCATAAAAGGCAGGTCCAAAATAAAATCACACCCACCAAAACCAGAGAGGTTAAACTGAACAGCTCATTTCTTAAATGAATCCGTGGTTAATGTGCACTCAGGTTTAGCTGTTTTAAGATCCCAAGTACATGTTGGAGGCAGGCAAACCCGAGAGCACCAGTCGTGTTCATGCTTCACTTTTTAGCTCGTGTGACCCTGGTATTTAGAGTTCATTGAAGAAGATTGTGCTGCATCTAAATGTTTACAGCCGAGATCAAGTATCACTGGAATTGAATGCTGATCACGTGTCTGCCAAGGATAGATTTGGAGATTAAAATTGGACATAAACATTATAGTGATTTGGAGGAAGAAAGTTTACTCGGTGCGAATGAACAAGGTTGAGAAATCCTTTTGCAAACGAGTCCTGTTGGGCTGCTGCAGCATCCTCAGTCCATTGTCATCATAGAGTTAAGAACAGACACAAACTTGAAACAATTTGGCAGGAATGGTAATCGGACCAGTCGAGATCTGTCATCATCATACTGGCCGCTGCAAAAGAGTGATTAAATAGGAAGACACAGACAATTATCAAAGACTAATTGCTTATTGTTGCTAGAACTACATTTTAAATGTGTTTTTCTTTTTAATTGCTTTTGGAGTGAATAAAGTGTCCTTAATTCAATTGTGAAATGTTTGGGAATGGGAAGTCTGCCAGGAATCCGGCAGCTCAGAGGTCTTGTGAAAGCAATTGCCTCTTTCACCAGCCTGTATTCATGTTCAGTCATCCCACCCTTTGCCAACTTTCCTCTTTTTCAAGTTCATGCCCCTCTGATAGCTGAAGGTCTCTGGGTTGTTGGTACTTGCAAGAAGGTGCACTAGTTTGATCATAGCTGTTAATGTGTTTTTTGTTCATCCCCGTCCAAGGACCTTGAACCAAAGAGGTGCTGAACTCTTCAGGTCCATAAGTGTTTGGGATCAGCAGTCTCTGAGTATAAGGGCACTTTCTAAGACAGGACTAGCGGTGGTTGACAAGGTGAGGTATTGGTGTGATTTGTCTAAGTTGAGCCTGTTGCAGTGCAAACACCTGTATACATCTGTACTCTGTTACCATTGACTGCAACGAAATTATGCAGGGGATAGATTGGGCTCAGTATTGTGTCAGTGTAACAATGAATGAACATGAGGATATTATTCTAAGTTAAGATGCTCAGGTTTGATGTGAGGAGCAGGTACAAACGAAATACAGAAGTTTTTATGCAAATAGCTATGAGGCTCTTGGGTTATTAAATAACCATTCAGCGTTTTCATGATGAGAGAGACAGGAAACACGGGTTTTATATTCATAGAAATCGTTTTTGTATGGATGTATTCAGCTCTAAAAATACTGCAGGACCTTGTAATGGACAAACATTTGTAACCAAAGCTGTATCTCTTATGTGTAAATAATTTGCATGAATAATGTAGAAAGTAAAAGGGAACTGATCTACATGAGGGAGAACAAATGGGAAGAGGGGAAATAGAAGCAGGGTTTTGGTTCATAGACTGGAGGAGATACATAGAAAAATTCCAGGAGCCTGTTGTCTCAATAGAACACCACGTGTTACTCACCAGCTTCTCTAAGCAGTTGATTGAGCCCCAAATAACAGGCTCCTAAAACCTTTGCTGACCTGACATGGACATGCAGCATGAAAGGAGGGACAGTGAACTTGCTTGTTTGGAAACAGGCAGGATCAGCTTGCTCTGTACATAGAGTTTTCCTGTAGTACAGGGTTTTTTCTCTATTCTGATCTTTCTTTCATCTGCATAATATGTAAGATCAGAAACCGATAGAGTTGATACCTCTATTTTTAAATGAAATGAAAAAAAAAATACAAAATTCTCTTTGCTTTGTTAAAATAAAGTAACTTGAAAAATCTTGAACAAACACTCTTGCAGAAGGGATTAAAAAAGTTCTTCCAGACAGCATTGCTGGCCCTTTCCTTGCTCTTTTAGGGCAAGTAGAAGTAAAGCCAGCCTTAGCAGGCATTTTAATCAGCACTTTAGATGCGGTGAACACAGAAAAAATGAATCATTCTGTGAGACTTTAACTGCAGCAACTCTTTCTTGGGCTCTTGGTCTTTGGCTGTCCTCCATCACCATACCTGATGGACATTATCTAGAGATGTCAGTGTCTGTTGCTGCTCCTCTCCCCTCCTTCAGATCACAGCTTTCCCAGCTGATAGACCAAGAGGAGTAAAACTGGTATTTTGAAATATTTCCAACACCATAAAAAATGGTTGATTGACTAAATATTCCCCTAACTATCCCAGTACAGCTGAACAAGGCTTGCTGTTCTGGGCTCGAATATCAATTTTACCTTTTGTTTGAGAAATATTTATTCCTTTGGGTATCTCTTGCCTTGAGTTTTGTTGACCTACTTGTTTGTGCAAAGCCATGCCTCTGTGAGGTGTTTGCTCAAAGTCTTGAGCTGGGTTCCCAGCTGCAGTGAATGGCAGGGCCCAGTGCATCTGCACCTGCATCCAGTTTAAAAGCAAATATCCAATGGAAATTTCTCCATCCTCTGCTGTAAAGATGAGCACATACACCCTGCCTTCTTCTGGTTTTTAAAATCAACCCAAACTTGAGTGAAGAGAGTAAACATTGCTGGAATATGTGTTTCCACTGAGATTAAACATGTATGTAGCTTTCCAAAATTTAGCTTTCACCTTGGCAAATAGGGAGTTGGTTGTGTAAATCCAATTATCCGTGACTCAGGACTCTTGATGTACAAGTGGGCCAATGAGTTGCAAGTGCTCAAATGTAAACCTGACAAAGTAGCAAGAACAACTTCCTGTGTGTTAATATGAGCCGAGTAAATAACACAAAATGTTAATAATATTTGGTATTCATTTCCAAGCTGCTCCTTTGGGTGATGTAGACAGAAGTGTACCTGACAGGTGATGGTAAATGATGTTTTTCTTGTGGAATAGTGGGTGTCTTCCTGTTAGTAACGTTCATTCTCCTTTCTTGAGATCTTTGAGATCCTGAGAGAGCGGGCAGAATTGCAATGTATTGTTTTCATACGGTGATCTCCCAGACATCTTGTGGTGTCAGTAAGCTTCACCTATCAGCTGGGCCATGAAGTAGTTTTTCCAACTTTTAGTAAAAGATTGATTCATACAGATCATAAAAGGCTTGGCTGAGGCAGTCAGTGAAAAACCAAAGCTTTCCAATCACTCTTCTCAGTGGCTTGAATCATCCTCTGCCTTCCAAAATGTGTTGGACAACATTTTCTCCCTTGGTACAATAATCACTTAGAGAATTGGTACAATAATCACTTAGAGAATTCCTAGAGATAAAATAGAGTGGTCTTGTGCCTGTTCATGGGTGCATGGCAGAGAAGGTGTCTTTGCTTTTGCATGGCTATCCAGCATTGCAGGGTAGTGTTGGCACCCAAGAATGCCAACACGGTGGACATGTATAGGTAAATGAGCAGGAAAGCGGGGGGGACTAAAAATCCAGCATTCTTTTGGCTTAGTAAAGTACTTAAAAAAGGATATAACTTTAAAGTACTTAAAAAAGGATATAACTTCTAATGAGGAGGTTGCTGGGTCTTTGTGATTTTCTTGAACTGACGGCCTGAGTTTATGCTTCCACCTTTTTTTATGTAATTTATATATGCTGTCTGCATTAACCTTGGTCCTTCTCATTTTCCAAAGTACTATTTCTCTTGTACCTGTCTCTTTGGAGGATGGAGATAAGGCCGGCACTGTCTTCTGTGCTAGCGACTGTATCTTCTGATTCAGAGAGCTCCCGTTTACTGAAGCCAATAATGATTCACTCTCACAGCAGTGGTGTGAGCAGTCTCAGCTTTTAGATGCCATCTGTGTGAGTGAGCTGAATCTGCAGAAATGAGACCCGGTACACATGGCTTTTCCTCTGTTCATGGATGAAAATATTAAAGCAAATCCGTATGGTCCATGAGATGTTTTCTGTGTCAGGAAGGGAGTAAAACTGCCTGTCAAACCAAGCTGTTCTCTCTGATGAAAGGGGCCTGTTTTTAAACACTTCTTTCCATAGTATTTTGCACGCCAGCCATGTGTGTTTTCTCATCTGACATCTCATTGAGATCCTTGGCTTCAGTACTGGGGGAGGGTAGGGTGTGCTGGGAGGGAAGGAAATAATATGTATACAAGCACGTGTGCACACACACGCTCTTAAATAAATCTTAAATGAATTGAATTATTTTAGGAACATGAAATAAAATTAATCTGGCTGAGCCAGACTTAATTGCTTCCCTTTTGTTTGGATTTTCTATTTTCACATGAAGATATTGGGAAGCAATGCTCTGAGCTATTATTAGATACAAAGGTGGAGACAGGGGGCAAAGGGTTCATTTACGATTCCTACAGCAGAACATTGAATTTTAAAGCTAAGAGGCAAGTTGATGAGCAGCTTGAAAATAAAGATTCATCCATTTACCTTCCTGAGTATTTGTGAAGGTTTAGGCTGGTCTGGGGAGCTGACCATTCACGCAGCTGTAAGACCTGCTTGACTGCAGGAACCAAAATAAAAATAAATTCATTTTTAATATGAAAGTACTTGCAGGGAGAAGCTTGAAAATGTAAACTGATATAAAGTAATGACTTGATATAAATGTATTCCTTTTGAAGGAAGCAACTGGACTTCTCTTCTGTGGCAAGAGGCTAGGAAGCATAAAAATTATCCACATACAAGTAATTTGGGGCTTGAAAAATTAAAGTCATTTAATCCCAGATAATGAGATGATACCATTATAACCACTACTTCACCTCCATGATCTTAGGGCTATCCTTCAAGAAGCAATTTGATCATGTTGGTCAGGAGAGACGATAACATTAGAGTGTGCTATTGCAAAAGAAATCCAAGATCAAATAGGTTTTCTAGCCCTTTCCTAAAATGCAGCAGTGATTCTAACTTCCTTTCACAGAGGCACAGAAACACACAATGGTTGGATTGGCAGGGACCTCTGTAGGTCATCTGATCTAACCCCCTGCTCAAGCAAGGCCTCCTAAAGCCACTTGCCAAGGACCCTGTCCAGACAGCTTTTGCATTATCTCCACAGATGGAGACTGCATAACCTTTCCGGGCAACCTGTGCCGGTGCTTGGTCACCCTCAGGCGGAGAAAAGTGTTTCCTGATGTTCATAAGGAAGCTACTGTGTTTCAGGTTGTGCCCACTGCCTACGGTCCTGTCACTGGGCACCTCTAGAAAGAGCCTGTTTCTGTTTTCTTTGCATCCTCCTTTCAGGTGCTTACACACATTGATGAGATCCCCCCTGAACCTTTCCCTCTCCAGGCTGAACAGTCCCAGCTTTTCCTCACAGGAGAGATGCTTCAGTCCCTTAGTCTTCTTCATGGCCCTTCACTACAGCATGTCCATGTCTATTGCACTGAGGAGCCCAGAACTGGACACAGTATCCAGATGTGGCCTCACCAGTGCTCTTGTCAAAAACTGGGCATCTCCTTTGGAAAGGCAAGTTTTGGCATGGGAGCTGATCCAACTGGGACACCAGCGTGGGTGTTGGTAGCTGCAGCTTGAGCACTGCAGGGTTGCTTTGTGCTCACTCTGCCAAGCCTCTTGTATCTCACGCTTGCTGCTGCATTTGGGCAGCTATGGTCAAGGAGGGATTTTCCTCTCAGTAGCTCAGCATGCTGATCTGACCTCTGGAATAGATGTAGCTTGTTTCTGCTTTGGCACTAGGTTGTGGGGGTTTTGTTTGTTTTTTGTTTTTTTCTAGTTGCTGCACTAAGGCTTGTTCAGTTTGCCAGGCTAAAGGACATCATGAGAACATGCATCATTTTGTAGTGTTTTGTCTAAGGCGACAAAATAAAAATAAGCGGGGAAAAAAATGGCTTTGATGTATTTATTTTTCTGTGAAAGCTCCTGAAGCATAAAAATAGTGTCTTGTCTTGAAGAGGGGATATTATTAATGTAAATCCGATGCTGCTGGCAGAGGAATAATGTGCTGTATGTCATAAGGCAAGTGACTGAGGAGGAGCTGGAGTGATTGAAATGCCTCATGGGCGTATGAGATTTGTGGGGATAGGTATTCACACAGAGGATGCTTTCTTACATGTGCCCAGGGCTTTCTGTTATCTCTGAACATGAACCCATAGTGAAATAGAAATGTTCCTGTATTAATAGTGCATTGGAGATAACCCTCATCTGAAAAATAGAGTAATACTGCACAACTGGGAACCCTTTCAGAGCAGGGAATTGGACTAGCAATTTCATATTGTGTTGGTAATGAAACATTTTGGTTCTGTATAAGCAAATGGGCAAGGTTAGTGGACACATTACTTCAGCTGTCATTGTCCCAGCAGTAACTAATTTAAAGGCTTTATGTTTTCCACTGTCCCAGCAAGGGAAAGAAAAGTAGAAAGTTAAAAATAGAAATCCCAGAAAGAATTAAAGAGCAAAGTGTGAACAAGCTCGTATTACTGCTGTATAATTTTAAAATCCCTTTTTTCCTTATAATCCAGACTTTAATATATGTATTACATTGTGAATTCTGGCAGTGTCTGTCCTGCTTCAAAAGGTCACCTCCATGCAGGAGGATTTATTCTGGCTGTAACATGTGAACATGGGCATCCAGCCCTGGATCGACCTAGCTACCATTTGTATCGATGGTTCTTGTTTGTATTTGCCTTCACCTGATGCTGTTGATTTACAATGTGAGCATGAGAAGTTGTCTTTGGCCTTCAAGGTAGGAGGTTAAAAAAAAAAAACTTCTGGTGCCTGTGTATAGATTGTAATTAATCATTTTTTTTCTCAGCATTGGGTTTTCTTACCTAAGGTTAAGTGTCAGGTGCTCTTGGTTTCACCAAGGTTACTTTTTCTTGTTAAGTTTCCTATCGAGATGAATACAGATTCTAAAGCAGGAGTCCAGCGTAATATGGGATCGTTTTCTTGATTCGCAGATATCCTTGTTGATGGCAAGCTTTGTGACTGTGATATTGTGGTGAACTGCAAAGTGGGAGACCCCATCCCGCTGGAGGTGAAGCTGACCAACTGGAGCAAACACAGCGTGGGGCCCTTCGCTCTCACCGTCACGCCCTACCAGGATTACCAAAATGGGGTGCACAACTATGAGCTGCAAGATGTTATCACCTTTGTGGGATCCAACACCTTCTACATTGATTCAGTAAGTCTTTCCATCAGACAGATCACGATTCTGGATGACATGCACTGCCAGAAAAGGGCTTCGTTAGTCAATCGTGCATTTTAAGGCAGATTATATTTGGACAGCACCACAATTATGGCAGCTAAAGGTGCTGCTAAATTTGGGGATATAAAATAATCTCTCTGAAATGGTTTAGGACTGTTAATTCCCCATCATGTAAACCACCAGTAAGCCATCAGAGACAGTAACTTTTGGAGACTCCAGGTCTGACTTCATGTGAATGGGTAACCCAGATAAAATGTTTAATACCATATTCTCAGTCTTGAGCCATCCAGTGCAGCCGGCAATAGTAGATTTTAAGTCTCTCTTTCTCTTTAGTCCGTAAGAAATACATCCCAGGCTCAGCCAAGGAACTTAGCAAAACAGTTTTAGTCAGGTCCTGAGGAAAAGCAACAGACTGCAAAAAGAAAATGCTAAACATTGTCGACCAGTCTGATGAGCTGGTTAATTTTCTTGTTGCTTTGCATACTCCTACAAAGCCATAAAGGAAAATAGGAAACAAGCTTAAATTGAGACCAAAAAAAAAAATCCCTTTTTAGAACGATATTTTGGATTTTCTCTCAATTTCTTCATGAGAAAATTCAAGTTTAGGAGCTTTTTGCTTCTAAGGCAAGACACTGAAAATACAGATAAAACTACCGTCTCCCACATCATGCCCTAAAAAACCACCACAACAACAACGAAAAATACAGGAATGAAAAACATACAGACAGTGCCGCAGAGTGGAATAAGCAGTATTTCTGGTAACTTATAAAATAAACATGAAGAAGAGAGCCAGTGTTTGGGATAGCACTTAGGACCTTTGCTTAGGTCAGCTCTTCAGGTCGGTAATAAAATGTACCTGTCAAAACTGAATATCGAGGTGAACCTTAGTGAGGAGGAAGTTAAAGGTTAACCACAGGGATAGTCACCATGCATATTTTTCAATTACACAGCACGGGAAGGAAAAACTTCCAAAAGCTAATGAGCATGGAATACACCATCAACTTAAATTTTAATGGGTGGTAACTATATTCTTAGCTGAATAGTTTAAATATGTCAACAGAAATAATCAAGAGATGGCTTTCTTTCAGTCTTTTTCTGACAATGTGGATTTTTTTTAATCAGAGTGGCAGTGTTTGGATGCCCAGCTGCCGAAGGGCCTGACCCTCCAGGCTAATGAGGGAAAAGGGAGATGTCAGCATGATGTATTCTTACCTTCTGATTGAGTCTCCTATGAGGTGAAAAGTCAGGAGGTCACATCTCTTGTGCCTGCCCAGGCAGCCTTCTCATACATTACAGTCCCCGCTTTTGTCCTGTTGTTCAGTATTGTGACATTTCTCCTGTAAATGCAGTCCCCAATAAATTAAAAATAGAGTTGTTTTCTGCTATTTGTCGTCCTTTTCTTCAAAAAAAAAGGTGAAATTAAGAAAATACCAACTCTTAGACAAGAAGTGTTATATTTCACGGTACGTAGCATTGATACTTGTGCTACACAGGCTCCTAGAGAAAATGCTTAGTCATATTTCTTTGAGGCGTAGCAACCTGATCATGGAAGAAAATTCTTCAAATAGTGTATCTAATGCTGCCAGAAGCCCTTTCGTGCCCCCTATGAACTAAAGGAAAAAAAATTTCAAAAAGCTGCACCTGTTCTGTCGACAAGAAGAACACCCTGGTTTGTTCTTCTGATGCTTCAGGGAAGAAGGAGCATACTCAGAATTGTGTTCATGCTCTGAGTTTGGCAGAAACTCAGACCCATAGTGGTTAAGACACCAAAGAAGCTTGTGGTTGCTTGAGATGAAAGAGATTCAGAGTTTATAAATGAAAGCTGAGACACTGGACCAGATTCTGGGCTGGTGTAACTCAGTGCTGCTCTGTCAAAGCTATTAAACACATGTCCATTACTTTTATAAACTGAGGTCATGGGCACATGATTATTTTACTTGTTTAGTGGAGGTGGCTTTGAGATGCTATGGTTCCCCAGCTGCTTGCTTCTGCCCCTCTGCAGGGAGATGCTCCCCTCCTCCCCAGCGGACCCACAGGAGAGATGTTGTGAGGATTTGTTTTCGTGCAAAGTTGGGCAGTTTAGCAAAAACTACATTTGTCAGCAGTTTAAGCTAATTGGGCTGACTTTATACTGACATTGGCAAGGAGGTGGTGACATGATTTATTGCTCTGCTGAACTGGGTGGAAGGCAGGATGGAGAACTAGTGTGTGGTTTGGTGTATCAGTAGTGTATGGTCTAGAACAAGCGGGAGCATCAAGTATAACAGCAAGAGAAGATACTTCTTACACCCTGAAAATTTGGTCTGTTATCATGCTAATGCAGAAACTACAATATAATTGGGACTCAACTGAATGGGATTTCTCTGGAAGAAAAAAATGAGCAAAATCCAACCCCTCTCTGCTTTCATAACTGTTGGTTTCGTATTAAACCTGATGCTCAGGAAATCACAATTCTGGTTGTTTCCAGCCTGAAAAGGTTCCAATCGGTTTGTGCTGCTATCTGGAAGAGAGGGCATGTGCACAGGAGTTCTCAGCATGCACACGCTGCTTTGCAACGTAACTAGAGATGGTTTAAAGAGCAGAAGTCATACAAGTTTGTATTTATCTTTCTTGCAGCTTGAAGACCAGGTTAGATGATTTATCTTGGAAGTAGCGTAGTGAGGGCTAGTTCACTTTGTGCTCTTCTTTCATTTCAGTGCAGCACTCTGGGCTTGAGTCAGCACATACTACTTCAAATTCTTTTATTGGAAAATTGGAAAGATAACTGAGATATTTCCATGCGTTTTAAATTAGGTAAAATCTTTACTTTGAAGCACAGTTTCTAATTTGATCTATGTCTGTGTTTAACAGAAAAAGTGACTTCATGAGTTATCGTTTAGACAGCAGACGTTTTTGTTCAGGGCAGGGTTTTGAACCATGAGATAACATAGTGGACCCCCACCTATCAAAATACGTTGCTTTGGTTTAGTTTTGATCTCATCTCACAACCTGAAGTTCAGCTTTAGCCAGATTATTAAAAATTCTTAGTTCTTACCCACATTTAATTAGTTGATCCGACAGAGTTGCTCCTTGCCAAATGAAAACCAAACAAAAAAAATTGTCTTCTGTAGAGATTCCTGTAACTACCAGCAGCTCATCTTTCCCCGTGGCTCCTGCTTTGGCCATTAACTATTCTCGACCAGGTTTTTTTTCCTGCAAGAGTTAGCGCACACTACCTCAAGTGATTGGTAGTGGGAGATGAGGAGAAATTTATTAGTAGATGGTCACTTTGAATCAGTTCAGAAGCTATGATGAACATTTGCTCACTTCTGGCAGGTCCTCTGAGGCCCATCTGGAACAAATTAGTTTTCTTGGCACTGTTCTACTCACACTGTAAACTCTTTGGGGCAGCGAACAGTAGTTGGCACTGGCCCTAATCTCCAACTGAGCTCCCTAAGTACTACAGCAGTATAAATAAGTAGTAATTAGTTCTAAGCAATCGCAGTCCCACACGGTAGCCTGAATCAGGGAAGGATTAGGATGGAGATAGAAACTTAATTTTTCTTCTCTCTCAGTGGAACAGAGGAGTAAGTGGGCATTTTTTTCTTGATTCTTCAGTCATTCTTTTTCTGGGGTAGATGCTTCCCAACTTTGGTTCCCATGATTTTGGTGGAATTTAAATAAAATCTGTTTCAGCTCAGACTTGACTCAGCAAACACACGTTCACCAGCATCCAGACTGGCTCAACTTATATATCTAGGTGGTTGACACTACCAGACCTGGGTGCTGCTAGACTGAATGACAGTGCAAATTTGCTGTGGATCAGCCACAAGTGTGTGATCTTCATGTTTCTCATAGGTTACCTGGATCGTGCCTTGCAATCAGTGGGATGGTGGGTACTGTGAGCTACAGTGGGAAATGTCTGACTTGTGTACACGTCTGAACAACTCACCCTCAGGTCTCTTCACAGACAGTGAAGAGCAAGTCATTGGGGTTGATGGAGTTGAGGGGATATTTTACTTCATTCTACATTTGATCAGATGAATCCTTGTGTTAACAGCTGTTACAGATGTGGACATCCTCTTTACAGACATTGGGGTGGATTCAGCTCCAGACTGAGATATGTGAATGAGCAGGTATAACCATGGGTGATGGTTATACACCTACTAGGCAAAGGAGATGTAGTCTTTAGCCAATAAAACCTGACTTACACAAACAGAGACACCAGGAGTGAGATTCAGTTGCTTAAAAATAGGTGTCTACCATCATTTAGGTGCTATGGGTATCCCACCTGCTCTCCACCTTCTGCCAGAAGTCCTGTAAATCATCCTATAAATCTTGCTGTCCCTGTGTAGATGTCTCTGTGCCCTAGGTCATCTCAGATGCCATGAAGTGCCTATGTTTAGGCAACTATCCTGACTTTTGAGTCTGGCTGGGTAGACCATTCTGTGTTTTCTCCACTGGCCGTACTGACTAGATGTCTTCTAAAATATCTTCTTGCAGCAGTAGGAGGTTAAATACCTGGGGTGCAGAGAAATACCTAAATGTAGGTGGCTTAACCTCAAAATTAGTCCTGTGCCTGGTGTACAGTTGGGTTGGATCTGGACCTCTGCTGCTGATGTTCTTGTGGTCTTCTGGGAATGTTGATAGGCAGCCCCACTAGAAAGGAAGCCTTACTTTCCGAAGTTAGTTACTATTTTGGGATAAACTTGTTATAACTTCTGCAGAGCCAACTGCAGCACAACAGTGCAAAGGATTCAAGCTACTTTTGCTTCCCTGCTTCTTCCATAAAACAGAAGTGTTGATTGGTCATACAAGCGGCAATATGGATGTGAATAGTCCCCAAATCATGAACGTTGTTGTCTGGTCTATGCATACTGCACACAGGGAGATGGGCTGCAGGCAGAACAGGCCACATACCACTACCTGCCTTGCTGGCTGTTCTCACATAGAAGAAACCAGAGCATTGTGCTGTAAAGGCAGGAGGAATGAGCAACCATGCAGGCAGAACTTCATATGAGTGAGAAGACTGTTGACGCTGATGTGTCTGAAGCCACCTTCCTGCATGTCAAGGGCTCTGATCAATGCTATTACAGGTATTTCTTATGGTGCATCTAAATTAAGAAAAATGGACTGGAGAGGCTTAATTTGCTTTTTGCCTCCATCCATTGCTGGCATTAGTGCCTGCCTCTGTCCTCCTGTGGCTGAAAGTCCAAATCAGTTCCAGTGAGGTGGAAATAAGGCAGGCAGCCCCGGGAAGTGGGGAAGAAAGCAAGAGGGGAGACTGCTTGATGTTGTTCTGCATGTCCAGACGCAATGCCAGAGGGCAGGAACTTGTACCCAGGAAGAAGGGGAGATGCCAAGGACAGGGTTGAGGAGAACAGCTGTGGCTGCTCTGATCACTGACGTGGATGAAATGATGCTGATAGAACTTTGCTGTAGGTCAGCAAAAGTCCCCAGTACCAAAGCCAAAGGGAGCCTGGGCTCTGCCAGCTCTGATGATGTTGCTGCTTGTGAACAGTCAGGCCCCTGTGCAGGAGCAGCAATTTAGGGGAGGTTCAATGAAGAATTCTGATACCCCAGGGGACTATACAGAGTGCATATCTGCTGCCTAAATGACAATGAAGCAATGAAGGTCAAAAAAACCCTAGAATGGGAGAAAACAGAAGAAACATCTCATTCCCCTCACAGCTGACAGCCACAGAGAGCCTTCCTCACTGGAGGGGTTGGCAGGCAATTTTCAGCTCTCTGGCGTACTGCTGAGGCACCCCACATGCCTGGAAACTTTTTCTAGTGGTTCATCTTCTCCCTCTCCTCTGTCATGGTCTAGTCATCATCATCCTTGTTTTGGTCTTCCTATGTAATGGCACGATGCTCTTCTGCAAAGGGTGTCCATGGACACTTTCCCAGTTAATACTCCAACATTGATGCCCAGTTTACCATGTGATCAAATTTTTTTATACTGGGCAAGAATCCTGATAACCTGTTTTGGAGTCTTAGCCTCACCCCTTCACTCTTCCAGGTAGTAATGTCCCATCATTTCCTAGTGATGTCCCTTGCAAAGGTTTTCTTCTGCTGAATGCCATCAAGTCCAGCATATATGGACGGATCAATACTTCTGACTCCAACACCAGAATTTCTGTTGTGGTTGGCTTGGGTCTCGGCTTGACTGACCAGTGCTATGTCATGCTGTAATTTGGAAGCAGCACTGGACTCTGTACCATAATGGACATTGAAGTGTTTGGTGATGACCAAACAAGGCCCATTATCAATGGGCCTGGGTCTACCTCTGAAAGTAGGGATGACCCCATAAATATATCTTGTGCTGATGGGTTCAGGGTCCAGAAAGGAAAAAGATGATCTCAGCTGAGGGAAGACCACTACTGAGGACCACCAGGTGCCCTTTATTGGGTATTTTCTGCTGGAAGTAAGTTGCTTTTTCACAATTTTTTTGAACCATTTCCATCCCAGTGGCTTTGTGCTGATTCCGTGTTTTGCATCTGCAGAAACTTTAGCCCAGTTCTAGGCATCCCAAAACTGGTACATTCATGATGCGTCGATTCCATAACATCTTGTGGAAGCAGATATTAATTCAAGCATTATCACACGCTTGTGTGATAAACAGATGTGGGATTGTTAAAGGTAGAAGTTTCCTAAGTGTCTCCCTGAATTGATGGACTAAGATACATTATTAGTTGTAAAGATAAGGATCGTGAATGGGTTTTGTGAATGAAGGGAGTTATATAAATTTAGAAACAGCCTGAACTTTGTATTTAAGTTGCACAAGTTAAATCAGGGTGGCTACTTTTTGTGGGATGTTTCTTGTTAAACTCGGTTATTTCTGTGACAGCAAATATTAAGGATTCCTTATTAGAATTTGCAGTCAGATTGTGTCTGCATAATAAGTGGAGATGAGTTTAGTTATTGCTGAGTTGTTAAATGATGCTTAACCATGTGTTTAATGTGAGTTCAGAGCCATGATTTAGAGCTTTAATAGAGATGTTGATAGATGCCATCTAAGGAAAGATTTGGGGGGGTATCTGCTTTTAAAACAACTCTGTTCTGCAATCATTGAGTCCTGAAGATCTGTATTCTGGTTTGAGCTCTGTCACAGCTTTACTGCATGAGAGAATAATAAAGGATTTAATTTTCAATGCTACGTTTTTACCATTGCGAGGATAGGGACAAGATCTTTACTCCTTTTTCTGTGAAGGCAATATTGAGATGTGAATCTGGAATACTCAGATCATTTGAAGGAGCTACTGAATTGGAAAGTGCAATTATTTTGTTTTGTTGCTGGTTTAATTACACTAATTTTCACATTCTTTTTTTTTTCCAGGTGAAGCCGACCAAAGACTCTGTTTACTTTGGATCACTTCTCTTTCTATACACAGGTGATTTCTACCTGAATATCAAATTCCATGAAGACAACTGCAGCAGAGAGCTGCCTCTCTCCTGGTTCTGCCTTCCTAGTGTCCACATCCGTGCTATGGAGCCTATGGTCTAAACTAAGCCACAAATGTCCTGTGTGCTGTCTCATTAACCACAGTGCACAGAAATGCTTGGCACATCCTCTGCTTGACCCCAGCTTGTTTCTGTCCAACCCCAGGCCACAATCCTTACTTTGGAGGAACAGCTGAACACTTTCTGAATTGGCTCATAGTCATTTGGGCAGCTGCTTTAGCTAATTTCAGAGAGAGAGATTGATTATAACTATGCTAGAGTTTTCCTCTGTTTCCAAAAAGCCTTTGAAACTGCTAATATATGCATTAGACTTTCATATACTCTATTGATATCTGTGGGTTTGAAGGGATCCTGAGGGCTGAATTTAAGCGGGCTGAATTTAACTGAGTGTTTGAAGGTCCCAATTCCAACTTGACTAATTCCATTTTAGTATTTTTTGACAACAGTTGTATATCTGTATGAAATACCTTCTGATTTACACCGGACCCAGGGCATGTACCCTTGAGGTGTAGTTCTCTCTTAGCTTTGTTCACAAGCTTGTTCTTGTTCACTTGTTTGCTGAGTATTTGGTGTCTTTGGTAGTAAATAGTAATAGTGATACTTTTTTCCCGTGTTACTGAAAGAATAGCAAATGTGCCTCCAGTTATTCTCTTCCTCCCCTGAGCCCAGTGCCACTTGCTCCTGGTAAAGTCACTTCTGTTAGTTTGGTAGATCTATAAACATGAAATGGAAGGAGGCAACGAAGAGCTAAAGAGTTGTATCCTTGAGAAAGGAAATAAGCCAACTTTTGGCTTGACTGTGAATTTGGGTTTTCACGGTTCTGTTTCATACAATCAAAATCACTTGAAACATTTGCAGACACTTAGGGAGCCACCAGAATTAATCAGCTGGTCACTAATATCAGTTTGCATGAGTTTTTGCTAACTCTTCCGATCAGATTTTTCATGCTAGTGGAGTGGGTTTGATTTTGTGGTTGGCTTTTCCCTTTTTTTTTTTTTTTTTTTTTTGTTTTCTCCTTAGAATAATTAAGTTTAGCTATTAGACAATTAAGGCCATGGAATTCCTGACCATAAAAGTAGTTGGTGAATGTACTGTAAAGTTAGCCTGGTTTTGTATCAAGAGACCTGCATTTACCCGATGTAAAGCAGGGAAATGTCTTAGCTGTATGATTAACGTATTGTTTCATGGACCATATATTTCAAACCTGTCTCAGTCTTTTCTTGAATTTACAGCCTGCAGCTCTTGAATTTGGTAGTAGTGTACTTTCAGGGATGCATACACGAAGATGTGGCAAGGACACTCCAGTTAGCTTGTTAGGTCTATACATAATAAATCTACATGCACAACCTCTTTGAAGATTCTTGTTGTTTGTTTAGGCTTCATCCGAATGTGGGCACACTGCTTCATGCCTGACCTGGTCCGTCCTGCTCAATCTGTGGAGCACTAGCCCAGATCAGTCTAGCTCTCTGTACCATGCCCAGTTGTGCTTTTAGGTGTGACTGGTATTTTCTGTAGGACTGGCAGTGCTCAACTCATTGCATGTTTGCAAATGACTGTAATATATTCATCCTAAATATATTTCTATTTGGAGGGAGCTATAGCTATAGCATGGTAGCTATATTTCCAAAGTATGCAGTGTATTATCTCTAAAAAACTGTATTGTGTCAATGTTAGCAGTGTTCGCTCTTGAGTTGTGGCTCTGTATAACAGCTTTGAATGCCAAGAGTGGAAGGCCTCACTCTTAAACTGGTGGAAATCTGAGACTGGCTGACAACTGCCAGCACATAACGTCCGGTAAGAAATCTGTTCCTTAGATTCGTGGGGGGGTTCTGGGCCAGAGACACCCATGAGTGTCTTTCTGGCCCAGAAAGAGTGTCTAAGCAACTGAGTTGGGCATGGTTTTTGCATTAGTGGAGCTTGGTTGACCAGTTTGTGCTACATGGCTGAATTCCCTGTCACTACATAGGCATGTACACAGAGGAAAAAAGATCCTGGGCGAGCAGGAATTAAACCAGTTAATCTTCTCCATAAAAGCTTGCTTTTGACATGTGTCTCTCTACTACGTTACACAACAATGTTGCAGCAAAAGCCAAATTGGGTTTTATTCAGTATTCCCAGCAGGTAATCTACAGATGCTAGGAATACAGCAAAGGACCACATTGCATTTGAAACAAAAATATTGTGACGCAGATGCTATTGCGTTCAGGATGCTTCAGCATACCCAGCTAAGGGATCATTTCGTAGTTTATTTTTGAGAACAGAAGATACTGTTCTGTGAAGCCTGTACTGGGATGCAGCTCTCCCATGCCCTTTACTTATGAAGGATCCTGATCCAAAGCCTGCTGAAGCTGTTGGAATGGGAGCAGGTTTTATAATAACAAAAGCAAACTGCATGGTTCCAATATGCCATTATGAATCTGCCATATGTGCTCATAAATACAAGTTCTGACCCTTAATGGTCTATCTGTTCGTTATATAGTAGACTGCTCTGTCCCTTGTCCACTTGAATGTTTAGTTGCTTTTGGCATTTATGATACCTTTCCAAATTTTCTCACACTTCTACTTGTCTTGGTGAGAGAGATGAAACACAAGAAATTCTTCCTTCTGGGGATCATTTGTGACTTGTCCAGAAGAAGAATATTCAAGTGTCATCATAATTTAGAGAAGAGTGAGGGGAAGGTACTTGAAATGAGAATAGTGCATTGCTTTTAGTTTACTTTTTAATGGAAGTTTTCACTGGGATTGCTGTCAGGGTTGGTCCTTGCAGTGCTTGGAAAAAAAAAAAAAAAAAAAGAATGATAGTTTTCTGAACTGCCCTCCTTTTCTGGAACTAAGAATTTGTTTTTATTTCTCTGAACCATTATTTTGAACATGATGAGCCAAACTATACATTGTTACACAGGTGTAAATCTGATATGATCCAACTTGGTTGAAATAAATGATTCCTAATTTAAATCACCACTGCTGAGTCCATCCATTGTTGGTCCAGTATATGTACGCGTTGGAGAAACATAAGTTCTGTAAATTTAACTGTCTGAATAAATACTTATCTTGTGTTATTTATTTCTGCCTGTCTCTTCTGTCTATAATTCTTGATAGTGTTCTTTTGTGTTTTTACTGGTAATAATAACATATCTCTTGGTGCTGCATTCTGTCTCTGAAAGAATGTATTTAACCCTGGAACTGAAATTTCGGCTTCACTCGGACTTTCTTCCTGAACTCAGAGCTTATTGAAGATGGATACTCCATAGTGTGGTTTCTGTGTCAGTGTCCATTAACTGTCAGCTGAGGGGAGAGAGATGCACTTGTGAACAGTTACTATGCCTTAATATCCTAATACTGACAATAAGGGTGGTGGAACACTGGCACAGGTTGCCCAGAGAGGTGGTAGATGCCCCATGCCTGGAAACATTCAAGGTCAGGTTGGATGGGGCTCTGAGCAACTTGATCTAGTTGTAGATGTCCCTGCTCACTGCAGGGGGGACTAGGGGACCTTTAAAGGTCCCTCCCAGTACAGACCATTCTAACAGTTCACACGTTGTCTATCACTGAAAGGGGACTGTGCATCCATCCTACTTGAACTGTGCTCACTAGAACAGTGCTGGCTGCCAGTTCCCCAGGATGTTGATCATGCCTTCTGGAGCTCTGGGCTTTCAGATCAGCTCTTTGGGCACAGGTGAGATTTGAAGGCCTTCCTACAGGTATATGCTTTACAGAGGTTTGTAAACACTAATGTTCTTCTCTTAACACAGAGGACACTCAGATCTGGACAATCCATTGTTCAATGATAGATGTTTACTGCTGCACGTTAGACCATTCTGGGGTTTATGTCACGGTCCTTGGGTTCTCTTTTTAGCTCTTGGTTTCTCACCTCTCTCACTTCACCTTGCCCACCATCTCTTTCATTCACTACTTTTCTGCTTTTCGTTGGTTGGTCCCAACAGGAAGGATCAACGTGTCCCTTTCTTTTTCTCCCTCATTCCTCTGCATGTCCATCAGAGCCCTCCTAACACTTCGGTCATCTACTGGGGAAAAAAATAACTGCTTCAAAGTGAATTTCAGTTGTTAAACAGGAGTTTGTATCCCATACCCTCTCATAAAAGCATCTTGAGATATTTCAGTTCAATGGGACCTTGTCTATTTTATTACCATGTGGTATTGCTTGCTGGAGCGATACTTAGGCTGCTACATTCATGATGTGTCGATTCCATAACATCAATGGGACTTATGCATGCTTATGCATGACTAATACATGTCACTTAACATGTATTAGTTATTTTCCCAGTGTTCCTGATTCGGCAAGATACCTGAGCATATGCCTAATGTTAAGCACATTAGCGGACCCAGTGATTGAAGCTAATTCAGTCACACATCTGCCTGAGGAACTTGCTAAACCTGCATCCAGATGCACAATCTGCAGTAGAACCTGCAAGGCTGAGGCTCCTGTCCCAATACACTGCAGTGACCATCTTATTCTTGAGTCACTACTGGCTCCCAGGATCTCTGGTACAAGAAGAAAAAATCTCATCAAAATTGAGCACATCATTTTAATACATGAAGGATAGATGCTTGGGAGTGCAGAACATCCTTCTAGGCCAGTATGTCCTCTGTGTATATCCATACTAATCATAGTAATGAACCTTGAAGGCATAAATCATACAAATAGAATTGCTTGGGAAATCATGTTATACCCAAAGGCTGTGCCCGGTAACTGTATACTGGATGAGACGGTGCTCAGCCACCTCCTGCTTGCAGCTGCTCTTCCAAGTGTTCCTCTTCCAAGGGCTGGTACCAGCACAGGCTGAGCCAACATCCTCTCAGCATCCCCATCTCCACATCCATAGGAAAATTTCCCAGGAAGTGCTCAGAAATTACTTGGCATAAGAGAAGGCAGATGTTAACAGTGAGGAAACACAGCACTGCTTTTGTAGCAAGGGAGCACTGGATCCTCTGAAGAATTTGTTACGGCCCAATGTACTTTGATACCATGACTGAAGAAGGGCATTTTCAGCCCCTTTTCAGCATGTATTCAGTTTGAACAAAACAATGTAGACACTGCCAGAAAGGAACTGGGCCAACTATTGAAACGGTTTTAACAATGAGCATCTTGTTAATGGCTGTGAGGATGTCATCACTAATCTTTGTCAGAAACGAGCCCTTTGCTCTCCAAAGGCTGCCCATGCTCTTAGAGAAGGGTCCAGGTTGACGGCTGAAATGATGCCATGGTCCAGTTCAGGCATCTGCCTCCCACCTCCTTCCCAACTGCTCAGATCCAGAGCACAGATGCTATTCCCTCTCTGTCCCTTTTGCCTGATTCACCTCTTTGCATGGCCACACCAGGCTGACTCCATGCAATGAGTTTGTCTTGAAAAGGGGAAAGAAAAGGCTGGGGAGCATTTCCGTTTAGCACGTGTGCATGTGTATGAGAGGGGTATTGATGTGCAGCTCAATCATTGCACGGACTGTTGAAGCCTCTGAGGGTGCAGCAACCCTCAAAGACACATCTGCACAACCCCTTGGGGCAGCACAGGGGTAAATAAGCAGTGGGAGGAAGGGAGGCGAGAAACGCAGAGAGAAATGGTACAGGGCTACAACCAGAAACACCTCCACAAGGTGCCTGAAGTTAACAGAGATGAATCAAGGCCAAATGGGTTATGTAACCGCCACAGCATTAAAAATAGGTTATGCTGTATAGCAAGATTTCATTTATAAATTGTTTATAAAGCATTCATAAATGTTAGATGTGGTAAGCACGTTATGCACGCAAATGCTTGTGTTCAAACATTATCGATGGCTGCTGCAGGTATTGTAGATGGTAAAGTCACAGTTCCAGAGACCAGCAGTTCAATAGCAATATACAGTAAATGATTCCTCAATCTCTTACACATGTATTAAGCATTTATGTGTTCTTTATAAATGGAACCTTAATATGAAGCGTGACCTTAAGAGGTGTGAAACAGAGAACTTTGTCCCCTTCATATTTATTTTTTCATTCTGAAAAAAAAAAAAATCAAAAAAAAAACCCCTCTCAAATCACCAGTTTAATAATGATTGTGCTTTCCCTCACCTCTGGCTCGAGAGAGGCCACAGGCTCCTGAGAATTAAAAAGGGTTCATGAAACAAGTGTGGCACTTGGATGTGCGCCCTTCTGCCTGCAAATATGTTCTGTGTCAGCTGAGGATATGAGCTCCAGGGATGCAGAAGGATGTCAGCCCAGAAAGATGTCACTTTGCCAGAGCCAGGGTGTCTGCAGATCCCTGGAGGAAGCACAAGTGCAAAGGTAATGTGAGTGTACAGTAAGTAAAGAGCAGAGCAGAAGAGCCGTGAAATGAGATTTGAAGAGCATTTAATTCATTAAAATAAACCCTACAGCCAGCTGTGGGCATCTGTTTACGTAGAAGATACCACCAGAGAAGATGCCACCACTGCAGATCCCCAGCACAAGGCTGGGTAAGAGGTTAAAGACCAGTTAAAGAGGTTTCTCCTATCCTACCATGGTACCTGCAATGTAAAGATAAACCTGGAGGGAGGTGTAAAAGTGTAAAGCCTGCCCATTGTATCCCAGCTCTCACTCCTTTGGAGCTCCTGAGCTCCTCATGACTTTATTAGTGGAAGAGTTACAAGAATCTCCTGTCTTTCCACATTTGGCTGAAGGCCTGGCCAGGGCTGTGTCTTTACAAGTCTCTTGAGGAGGACATTGCAGGGACCTGGCCCAGGTTTGTAGTAGTTGAATTGTATATCAATATTAGCCACTTCCAAGTGGTGACAGAACAAAGCCCTTGGATAATGAGCACTTAAATTTAGCACAAAAATAAGACAAAATATATGCAAATGCTTTGGAATAATATTTTCAGTACAAATACCCGGTAAATTTACCAGATTTCCCTTTTATACAGCTCTCCAAATGTTGCTGCTGTTGGCTTCAATATAACATCATCTCTTCTCCTATACTGGGGGCTCATGTTCACAAGAGCTCTGCTGGGAGAAACAACAGGAGGGATCAGTGGTGTTGTTAATACAGGCTTCTTTATTTAAAAATCCCCTAGATATGAACAGGGGCCACATGATGAGCTGTTATGATATACAGGGCAGTCATCTGTGCTCCCCACAAAATCCACAGAGAGAGGCTTTCTGTGAGGAAATGCCCTCCCTGCATCAGAAGAGTCACATTTCCAACCTGAAATGTCTGGGTTGTTGGGGGTTTTTTTGGTTGGTTTTTTTTTTTTTGCCAGTGGCTATAAAGAGAGGCCAAGGTGACTAGTTGAGATGGAGGCTTCTAGGTACTAGACCACTGTCTTCAGGTGAGATAAATCCCTCTGCCCTGTCCCTTCAAATGCAGACGAAGTCAGCTAACTTCCCACCTGGAGTACTATGGTCAGCTCTGGGGCTCCCAGTGTAAGAACGACATGGACCTGCTCAAGCAGGAGAATCACAGGAATAGTCAGGGGGCTAGAGCCATATGAGGACAGGCTGAGCATTTTGGGGTTGTTTAGTCAAGAGAAGACTCTGGGGAGCCCTTCCTGTGGCCCTTCCATACTTAAGGGGAGTTTATAAGAAAGATGGAGAGAGAGACTCTTTCCTTTGTCTGGGAGTTTAGAGATAGGACAAGGCTGATGGTTTTAAACTGAAAGAGGGTAGGTTTAGACTAGATATGGGGAAGACAGTCTTTACTGTGAGGGTGGTGAAACAGTGGAACAGGTTGCCCAGGGAAGTTGTGGATGTCTCCTCCGTGGAAGTGTTCAAGGCCAGTTGGATGGGGCTTTGAGCAACCTGGTCTAATAGGAGGTGTCCCTGGCCATGTCAGGGAGGGTGGTACTAGATGATCTTTAAGGTCACTTCCATTCCAAACCATTCTATGGTTCTTTGTCTTTAAAAGAGCCCAGGGAGAAACCTCTGCATACAAACATCATGAGCACAGGAGCCTCATTTCTTTGGCTAAACCAAAACCCTTTTCTTCCCTATCCAGGGCCAGGCTTGTGTGCAGGCTCTTCAGTGCTGCTGTGCTACAAATACCAGGACTTCAGCTCATTCCCAGTATTTTTCCTTTTCACTAAGCACACCATTGGCCAGGTGTGCAGTGACCTTCCAGGCAAGCAGGGCATCATGCAGTATGTCAGCGAGGAGCCACGTGATGGGGAAATACAGCTCTCCTGGGGAGCACCCGTGTAAACTGTCCGGGGGAAGGGGGAAACCTGCTGCAGCTTTATCTTGACTTTGTGCAGACCTGCTCTGATGAGCCCCTCAGCTAAGGGGTGTTTTGAGCCATTACCGAATGAGTACAGTCATATTTTCCCTCTTTCTTTTCCCCACTCCCCTTGCTGCACTGTAGATAAGGCAGCAGTGTTTTGGCAGCTGGCAGGTGATGCTCTATCTGTTTGCACATAGAGCCTGCTCATGGAAAAGTGCCACCCATCACCATTACTGGGGTTTCATTTGCCTCCGCTCATTGCACTGGGGACGGTTGGTTCTTTTAGTGGCAAACCAAAGAGTGATGATGCCGGGTGCAGACTGCAGACCAGGCAGACATCTGCAGTCAAAACTAAAGTCCCTGCATCAGCCTTGCTTACAGCTCCAAACCTCTTTTCCCCCCACCCCTTTAGCTTTTCCATTTGAGGACCTTTTTTTCTGACTTCAAATTTATTTATTTTGTAATCCCTCACTCTTCTTTGTGTCTCTTTTCTGTTAGTAGATCATACCCTTTTTGTCTGTTTGACCTAACCATCAGTTTCTGGGTTTAGGGTGGTCAGAGAGAGTTCTGGGGTCCGTGCTGCAGATTAAGTCCTCCTCTCTGTTTTCAAGCACATCCTTCACCTGTTCAAGGGTTGTCCACCTCTGCTGTCTACCTTATTTCAAGATTAGGCACTGGGAGGAGAATAAAACCCCTTCCTGGCTAGGGTCTCCCTTCAGATCTAGCACATCTGATAGGAGTTGAGTTAACCCATGACACTATTGTCCTCTCTTCCCTTATTCATCAGTCCTCCACCTGGCTCCCAACACAGGCAAGATTCTGGTTCTAGCGACCTTGGTGCATTGGAGGGTAGAGAGGAAGAAAGGAAATTTAGTATCATGGTACTACCTCCTGCAAAATCCTTGTTTTGTTGCTTAGAGACAACATCTTTCTACGCAGTCCCAGTGCTACATGTCAAATACTGAATGCAAAGTGCTGGCATACAGCAAGAAGTTCAGATTTGCTAAATGCCACATCTCCCTGTTCAGTGCTGGTGATGTGGTTCCAAGCAACTCTTCCAAACACTAAAGAGCCCATCAGATCCTAGCACTGGAGATTGGCACAGCCCCCACCCTGGCTCCATGGCAGTGTGGTGCTTGGCTGAAGCAGTGGTGAAGGTCTTGGTCTCCCTGGCATATTCAGGACAGCCTAAATGTTGTTGGTGTTCAGGTGGGCAGCATCTGGGGGCAGATTCAGACTGTCTAGGATGACAGTGTACCTCAAACCACCCTGCAGAGTCCAGGACTGAGTGTGAGGTAACTGCCTCACACATGCATAGATATGGCCTTGCTCAGCTTGACCCAAAGTTTATTTTCACTCCAGGAAACACTTCAGCACTTTATTTCTCACTTCCATCTGAAGATATAAAGATGACTCCTAACTGCTTTCAAGCCTCCATCTTGGTGATACTATAATTCATATTGAGAGGTCACCCTGAGCTACAGGCAGTCCAGCCCTGCAGTGACAGCCACAGTGTGTACCAATCCCAACGACTCAAGCAAGGGAGCACATGGCCCAGCCCTATGCCCTTGCCTCATCTTGTGAGCCTTGTGCATACAACACCACCAGTGTAGAATAGAATGGAATAGGCTAGGGTGGCATGGAAGAGAAGTGTTTCAGTTGGAAGTGACCTACAATGATCATCCAGCCCAACTGCCTGTCTCCTTTGGGGCTGACCAAAAGTTAGAGCATCTTTTTAAGGTCATTATCCAAATGCCTCTTAACCACTGACAAGCATGGGGCACAAACCACTTCTCTAGGAAGGCAGTTCCAGCATTTTACCACCCTCTCAGTAGAGAAATATCACTCCTCCCCCACCCCAAGACCAAACAATGTAAATTGGCATCAATCACAGAATCAGGATCGGGCCACCCTCTCTGTAGCAGATGGTGGCAGTGAGAAGTGCAGACAGTTTTCTCTGCCTCCTCAACATCTCCTCCCTGGTGGGAACAATTAGTGGCGACTCATTTGTCACCCTGACAAAGCAAAGCTGGGAGACACAGACCTGGCCTCCAGCTTGTTACTGCTAACTGGCTGTGTGTGATAAATAAACCAAAACCAAAACAGTGGCAAAATCCCCTAGCTGTATCAGAGAGAAAAGCTCAGGGATGAATGTCTGGTTCAATCAAAATGAAGCGCCTGCTGTATGAAAATGCATATTTCATGGGCTACCTGTGACTGACAATGCACCAAATATATTTTGGACAGTCTGCCTTGCTAGTAAACCCTGCCTAATCGACTCCAGGGACTGAAGTGGTTGCAGCAGCCTTGACTACACCAACACAATATTCCATTTTTGTCTTGTTTGGTACCGCTCCGTACAAGGCGGCACAGTCTCAGGCAAAAGCTGCATTGCTATTCTTATAACAAAAGAAAGATCTCCTCTCATTTTAGGTGAAGTCTCCATTTGCATTAAGAATGCTCAGGGGATTTGGATACATGAACATGGAAATGTTGAGCAGGCTTCCTGGTAAGCCCCAGCTCATGTGTCTTGGGGAAAAAAAAAAAACAAAACAAAACAAAAAAACCAAACCACAAACCCAAAATACCCAAAACAAAACAACCAAAACAAACAAACAAACAAAACCCAAAAACCGCCCAACACCCACCAAAAAACCCCACATAAAACACCAAGTCAGGGCTGTAGCAACACAGCCAGCCTGGTTTTTTATCTGTCATACTGGGCAGCAAACCTGCACCTGCGATGGTGCACAGGAGGGCTGTAACAGCGAGAACATGCCTCTGGAATGGATTTAGAGATAATAAGAAATCATCTTAATGTGACTGTTGAATGTACAAGGGATCGGGTAATAGTTATCCCAGGTACACTTTCATTAACTCCCTTTAATTTAAAAGCTCAGTGTTTGCAGCAATCTTTTACAGGCATGAAAAAGTCAATGCAAATTAAAAAAAAAAAAAAAAAAAAAAAAAAAAAAATCACTCGGAAGTGC
>JAAGNO010005748.1:34358-45725 GCA_033439905.1 Ceryle rudis | reverse complement strand
TAAAAGCTCAGTGTTTGCAGAAATCTTTTACAGGCATGAAAAAGTCAATTCAAATTAAAAAAAAAAAAAAAAAAAAATCACTCTGAAGTGCAGAGCTGCTGCTTCCCCCAGCACAGCCTGAACTCCATCTGCAGTGATCCCTCCAGCCAGGTCTCACAGCCCTTTGATGGGCCATGTAGGCTTTGGTGCCACCAAAGTACCCAGTGTCATTCATTTACCCCCTTATCTCCTTCCAGCAGGGACCCACGATCACAGCAGACAAATTGATGAGGTGATTGATAGAAAGCAGCCCTGCAGAAACGGACTTGGGGGTGCGGGTGGACCAGAAGCTGGACTTGAGCAGACAGCATGCGCTTGCAGCCCAGAAGGCCAGTCACATCCTGGGCTGCAGCAAAAGAAGCATGGCCAGCAGATCGAGAGAGAGGATTCTGCCACTTTGATCTGGTGACACCTCACCTGGAGTGCTGCATCCAGCTCTGGAGCCCTCAGCACAGAAAGGACATGAACCTGATGGAGCAGGGGCAGCAGAGAGCCACAAAAATGATCAGAGGGCTGGAGCACCTCTCCTACGAAGACAGGCTGAGGGAGCTGGGATTGTTCAGCCTGGAGAACAGAAGGCTCCAGGGAGACCTAATAGCCACCTTCCACTACCTGAAAGCAGCTACAAGGAGGAGGGAAAGGGCCTGTTTACAAAGGCCTGTAGTGACAGGACGAGGGGAAATGGTTTTAAACTAGAGAAGAGTAGATTTAGATTGGATGTTAGAAACACGTTCTTTACCATGAGGGTGGTGGAACTGGAAGAGGTTGCCCAGGGTGGTAGTTGAGGCCCCATCCTTGGAGATATTCAATGTGAGGCTTGACAAGACTCTGAGAAACCTGATCTAGTTGAGGGTGTCCCTGCTTACTGCAGGGGGGTCAGAGTAGATGACCTTTAGAGTTCCCTTCTGGCCCAAACTATTCTATTATTCTATGAAACAGGGCTTGGGTGGGACCTTTCCAGTGAGCAAAACACAAGTGACAGCACCTACCACATCACCAGAACCACAGTTTTTCTTCAAGCTCTGGGTGAGATAGTAAGCACAATCCAGGATTCAGCAATAATGTTCTTCTACGCAGGAATAAACAATGCTCATATCAAAAAAAAAAAAAAAAGGAAAAATAAAAAGATGAGTTAATACCCAAACCTAGTACAGTTCCGCGACAAAAACCTAAATTATATAAACAGGATGCAATGTAATTGTCCTGAGAGTACATTAGCTGCACAAATCAATAAACAATGCCAGAGAAATCACAGATTTCAAACAAAACCCCCACATCTTATGAAACTTGTAATTACTGAGTAGGGGGGAGACAGATCATTGCTTCAACAGAGTGTTGTGTCCCCCCCTTTCCTCCTTCACTCCCAACCCTCCACCCTGCAGAGGTTACACTGAACGCTGGCAGGGAACAAGAAGAAAAGCCAACCCAACTCAGCTATGTGTTGGTTGACTTCTCAACATCTTGCTGAGCTCTGCTCCTAGTTTTGCTGAGAGCGCTTCAGCTTTATGAAAGCCTTCATACATATTCAGGCATTCCAGAGGACAAATGCCAGGAAGGCTGTAGGAAATTTTGGTGCAGTGATGGAGCGTGCTCGTGGCCACAGTAGGAAATGACTTTAGTTGAGGAAGCAGGATGAGGGGTGGGGACACAGAAAGGAAAAATAGTTGGGTTCAGGAAAGGTTTATTAAAGGAAAAGAACCCAACTGTTAGATGTTAACTGTGTTGTGATTCATGTACATTTCCAGCTCAGCTTCAGTGGAGGACCATCCTCCATAGGGACCTTGGTGGTGACCTTTGGAGACAGTTGGGGCCTTTAGCTGCTTTGTTTAATATGGCCCCTCACCTTGCAGCTGAGATTTCTGTCATATTAAGAGAAGTCACCCTTATGGGGCTAAGTAAAAGGGCTTTATTAATGATCAAATGGTAATTGATTGATGATTGAATTAAAATCCAATGTTAATATTAAGCAATAATTGAATGTAAGTTAAACAGTGGTTTAACAGTGATTTGGCAATGATATAAATGATAATTTAGATGGTGATTAGAAAATGATTTAGTGATTTAAACAATGGTCTAACTCTACTACTTACCACACTTCCAATAGTTAAGCTATAGTTGGATATATATAAATGTTCTTTGCATACAATATACTTTCAGGCCCAACGTAAAATACCGCTTACCTCATTCTAGACATCAGATGTCAAATGAAGGGTCTCTCAGCCTTGAGTAGCAACTCTGAGGAGTGTCTCTGGCTCAAGGGAGCTATCACCACCATGCAGACCACTGCTGCACAGGATTGCTTAATGGGCTCAGAGGAGCTACAGAGTTTTACGGTGTAAAGTGGTTGACTCCTAGTCAAACCTCCTTGCCTCTCTGGTGTACAGCATTCTCAGAAAGTCCTGCAGGCTTTGGATCCGTTGAAGGATCATGAGCAATGCGAGTGCCACTGGATCCCTCTGTGAAAGCTGGGGGAAGCCCGTCGCCATGCATGGGGCAGCTGGCACATGGATTTTGTCCAAGCAAGCTGTAAAGGATTTCTTAGCCTTGCAGTATCTTGTCCATGCACTGCAGGGAGGCTGGCACACATGCCTTAGCGGGGTGAGTCACACCTGCACGCCACTTTCAAACACAAGGCACTACATACAAAATGCTCTTGGGTGGTTTTGGCAAGAGGCTTCATCCTCATACCCTCCCCCCCCCTTCATCTTCCCTTAGCTACAGCATCTTGTGTAACTGAGAAATATGGCATATTTATCCCATACCTCAGGCTGTCTCTATGCTCTTTCACTCTACCTTGGAAACCAAACTTCTATTCTTGCCAACAAATCACTTTCAGAAGAACGGGGGAGTGTGTGGTAGCTCAGATTTTTATTTTTTTTTTCTCCCTTAAAAAAAAAAAAAAAAGAATTTTTTTTCAATCTAAGAAAAGACTTGAGGATCTATTTTTAAAAGATTATATTCCCCCCCCCTCCACCCACTGCACTGCAACAACTGAACACTTTGGCTTGATGAGAATATTTGTAAAGAAGTCACAATCTGTAGGGTGCACTTCTTAAAACTACATGGGGTAATGGGCCAAGTGGTGAGGAGAACAAAAAACCAAACCAAACCAAACAAAAAAATGCAGTGGGGGCTGGGATTTTCTGTAGTGTGTGAGCTAAAACATCACATCTTCAGCCAGGACTGCTCACCAACTAGCCTACAATAACCTAACCCCTGACCTTTCCTGCTTTTGTCTCCCCAGATTTAAATCCATCTATCCTAGAGGTGTGCCAATACCATGTCTTCTAGGAAGTGTAACTGCTAAACCAATCTCTTTCTCCTTGATATATTTTGATATTTAAGGAAACCAGTAAGTACAGTAATGGCAATCATACTCCTGTAAGATGATTTGAGAAGTGCCTTTTTAATCATTAGAGTCTGGGGGAATTGTATTAACTCTAGTAAAATCCTATAGGACTTCAATGAGGATAATAACTTTAAAATGTTGTTATTAATAGCATTGTCAATTCTATTCTGAGATCTGCAGTGTTAACAAATTAGACACGAGAAAAAAAAATCCACTTGATTTGGTTGAAGGCTACTGTGTTCAAGGAAAAATGTAGCACTTTCTAGATTTTATTGAAAGTCCTTGGGAATCAGCCACCCACTCGGGGTGTACTGAGTGATTAATGCTGGTCATGTGCTATTTATCCCCTAAAATGTAATCACAAGCTGATTATTTTGTTCAACACATTTTTGGTGATTTGATTAAGAAGCTGCATGGACTTAACAGATTCAAAGGATAACACATGGAAAAGGAGTTGAAAGACAAAGGTTGCCGCTAGGTAAGGATGTTCTTGGGACCTTGGTGTAACCAAATATCTCTGATTAAGATTCAGCTTTTGCAGCGCTTTAGGCTCACATATGTTTGCATCTATCTTAAAAGAAGTGGGCTAAGTTGATGAGGGTAGATGAAGGAATATGGCCTTTTTCTGCAGACCTTTGTGCAGCTAAAAGAAAAAAAAAACAAAACCCTTGCACTCCAGCTCTACAGAACATGCAGGGGAGAAAGGGGAGAAAAAGGTGAAGATTTGATAGGATGTTTAAAATTTGAAAAAGAAAGGTGTTCACTCTCAGCTGAGCTCTTTGAACAACCACTCTTTGGACCTGCCTTGGGATCCAGCAGGCAGGAATTTCTGGATAATAATAATAAAAAAATAAAATTAATGTTTGTGTGGCTCTTTGCATGAACACATTGAAAGACAGGTATCTGTGACTATCCCTGCCAATGAGATGGGGTACAAGAGCACAGAAGAGCTATTCTCTTTGATTACCTAGCAACCACGACACCCCCAAGTCCTGGGATGGATGTTCTTTAGCCTACTGCTTGTTTCTGGTTTCCTGAGCTAATGTGAGCTGGTCTACAAGAGGGTTGAAGCTATCTGCTTTTTTGGGGACAAGGTGAAAAAAGAAAGATATTTTCTTCTTCAACAACTTTCTGTCTTTCTTGGGTGGTTTTTCTTTGGTTGTTTTTCTGTGGGTTTGGTTTTTTGAAGGGCTGACATGTGATAGTGACAGCTGAGATGCCGTCTCCAGCAGGTGCTTGATATCTAAGTCTAGAAAGAGTCCTGGGAGAACCAGGAGGTGGGTCTGAATCAACCCCAGAAAAGCCATAAGGTGTATGTCTGAAAATCTGTTGCCCTCGTGCTGGTAATTGCAGGAGGCAGAAGAGGAGATCATACCTGCATATGAATGCAAAGCAGTTGATGTGAGAATGGAAGCTTATCCTAATTAACTGAGTGAAATTTGTCTGCCAACGTGCATATTGGCTTCAGCTTGCCTAATAATGGTTTGAATGTAACCCTGTTAAGAAAAGGACTGAGATTCAGGACATAAATGCCTGGAAGTTGATGGGACACTTCACCTATGAAGCGTCTGTCCCTATCTGAGGAATCAATTCAGGAAGAAGTATAGAATAAAAGATGAAGCAAAGAGTTCCCAAATTTCTCTACTGTATGGCAACTAGTTTTAAATTTAGGGAGACTGACTGCATTGAGCTTAAAACACTGTTAATGTTCAGAGGTCCACAGACAGGAAAGGGTCTTTGGGCTGAGATGACATTCAAACACATTGTGTTCAACCTGGAGAACAGGAGAGAGGGTTTGACAGGCCTTGAAAGTAACTGGTATTTTAGCCTGGGAACTTAAAATGAGGTGAACTTATTCATACAGAAATCAACCTTTTGTTGAGTCCTGTCATTCTCAGTCTCTCTGAAACCAGTCTGAATTGTTTTGTTGTTTTCTAGACTGTCTTTTACCTGGAAGTGGTTCCTTTTTCTTTCCTAAGCACTGACTGAGATTTTCTTGCTGAACAAATATCTCCATCTCTTCCTTCTATACTGAATTCCTGCCCCACCACCTCTCCCTTGCTCTCTTCTGGGGCCCCAATCTTACCTTCCACTGCTTACCACCTTTTGGATGTTTCTTCCTGTTATGGCAGACACAGAGCATCACATAAAGACCTTCAAAATGCAGTGACTCTTGACAAATAGCTTTCTTTATATGTCCCATACTCCTTGCCTACAGGCTCTCTCCAAGACACCTTTCTTCAGTCTTCTCCTGCCTTTCCTGGCCATCCCGCCAGCATGTGTTCTATAGTTCTCCATTTTCCAGTTTTCAGTGAAGTCAAACAGAAATTCATCTTTACATTACATCCAATCAGTGACTCCTCTGGAGCCTACTAATGACATTAACATTTCTAGGTAGATATTTTGTAGGCACTCCACTCTCAGCCTGCTCCTCCCAGTTTGTAGCTGTTCCTCGAACAGAAGAATATCTCATGCTGCACTATTGGTTAAGATGGATGGTGCAGGACTTTTTGCCTTCTCTCTGCCAGGTCTAAAGCAGCACTGATCTTCACACCACTTAAATCCACAACACAGGTGCACAGTTTATTTCCAGCATCCCTCCTGCTCAGATCCCTCCAGTCACCAAACAAGCGGGCCACCACACTGATGCACTGCTTGCAGTAACAGCTTTACCTGATAGCTTGCTTTATTGCCTGCCTGGAGCTTTTAAGGTATTTGAAAGAGAGGCTAGCTCTTTCCATTTGTGGTGGGAGGTGCCTACAATGGTTTTGGATGTCATTAAAATAATAGAGAGTAGAGAATGTTTCTCCCTGAAGCATAAAGTAAAGGACAACTTGCAAGAAAAATATCCTCTCAGGAGACAGCCAGCACAATATCTAGAGGAGAAATGAGTTAAATATCCAAAAGCAGAGCTGAACTTGGTGTAATGTGGCATAGGTTCACTTAAGTCAAAGGAAGAGCTCAGATTCAAACCAGCTGAGTCTCTGGCCCCTAAGAGACTTCATATGAGCTTCAGCTGAGACTGGTTTTGCACTAAACAAGCCAGCAGTTCATAATCTGGGTCTCTGGTTTGTTTTGGGTTTTTTGTTTGTTTGGGTTGTTTTTGTTGTTGTTGTTTTTTTTCCTGTGGTGTTGGGTTCTTTTGTGTGTGGTGATTTTTTTTTTGTTATTGGTTGGTTGATTTGGGCTTCTTTTAAGAAAGCAGAATAACATTGGGAAATAAGCTGCTAACAGTAGCAAGGAAAACTGTTGCAGCAAGGAAGGAGCCCAGCACAGGCTGAAGTACAACAGGGGATTTCAGGCAATTATTGCATCTTACGTGAGATCAAGAGGCTTTTGGAGCATCGTGTGGACCAGCATGGAACCTGGGGAAGGTACGGTGAGGAACAGGACTTGCTGACACCACACTGACTTCATCTTGGTGGAAACACCATAGAAGCAGGACTGCAGCTGCTCGTCTCTTTGACATTACCCAGTGTCATAGGATGCTGATGACACGTGTAAATTAGTAGCTGTCAGGGATCCAGGAGTGTGCTGGGGTCAGTTGAATAAATCCAAAGCCATAACTGAGAACCAGAGGCAGTCTTGCCACTACTGACTCCTACATATTAACACAGCAGAGGGAGAGATAAGAAACCAGAGAGTTTCATTTATTGCTGCATAAGAGAGAGAAAGGCATGTTCAACACTGGCAAATATGCCTCTTTTTCTTTTTTTAATTACTTTTTTTTTTTTCCCCTAAAGCCAGAGAAGCTGTTTCAAAACTCTTTCCCACAGAATTGCAAGAGGTTAAGAAACGGAGTTAAACAGAGGAGATGTCTGTAATTTCAGCAAACCCAAGTAAAGAACTGTTATTGACAAGGCTTGTGCCAGACTGTTAAAAAACCCAGCATCCATTTTTTCACTCCTGATAGTGTGCAAGATAACAGAGACGGTGGTGGTATGGACAACTCCTGCCTCATTGCTCTGACACCATGCTCAATAGGTTCAAACACGTCGCTGCCAGAGATGGGACTAGAGGGTCTGCAGGGACTGACTGATGCATAGGGGCCACCCAGGCTGAAGGTTGTAGGAGACTTCTGCTGGCAGATCTGTTTGGGCAGACAGAGACCAAAACCAGAGGAAGGGGTCTTGCAGCTAAAGGATGAAAGTGCCCCAGCTCCCTCACTGCTGAAGTGACAGAGCCGATCCTTTCCTCCTTTGAGGAAAGCATTTCTAAACCATGAATAGTCTCATCCCCTCTAAATGGTAGTTGAAACTCTTCGTAGCTCTTCTAGTTACTTTAGCAAACTGAATTATGTGCAATGGCTTACATTCTTTCTAAAGCCCAACTTGTTAAGAAAACCAAGGCCTTTGGTAATTTTTCAGGGGGAAACTCCAGTAGGAGACTTTGGTGGAGAATATGCCTGAATAAGAACAAGGTTTTTGAATGATGACCAGGGGCAGAAAAGCATCACTTGTGGTCTGTGACCCCACCCCATCTCTGACCACACAGATTTGATACTGTGTCAACTGAAATTATGGAAAGCTCCCATTGCTTTCAGTAGGGTTAGATTAACTCCCTAAGGAGAATGTTCTGGGGGCAGACATGTGGCCCACATGGTCCTAGCCCTTTGATGTCTCATTAGGATTCCTTCAAAAATAGTCTGACATGGGCATTTCACTTTTAAGCCACAATTTTGGAGACAGTTCAGTTCAGTACTGACTAGATCAGTTGCCCTCTCATGTGTGATCAGAGGCTTTCAAGACATGGACAGATAGTCTCAGGGCATCCCACTGCTTAGATGTCCACATCTTCCTAACCAGAGCCTTTGTTCTAGGCTCAGGGGTGCAATGAAGATGTGGCTGGACCTGCATGCTAAATTATCCTCTCATCCTGTAGGTGATCCAATTAAGCCAAATTTGAAGAGAAACAGAGAAGTTCATGCTCTGCCTTGCTGTGCATGAAGTCAGCAAGTTAATAATGGACATTGATCTCTAGGGCTGACAGTCTGTCTAGGGCTGGGTAGAAGACATTTCAGATATTTTTTTTTATCACATCATTATGTTTCATACTGCAAGCAATAAACTCTGTAGCCTGCAGCTGTGAAAACACTAATTTGAAAACTACTATTTTTTTAATGTATTTTTGAGAACTTGCTGCTGTATTTTTTTTTTATTCTCCCCAAAACTCCAATAGTTGTTTCAATTTACTTTTCCCCTTTTCTGATTTTTTTCTGGACTTCCAGATCAATTTCCCTCCTTCCCTCCATTTCCTCTTTTTTTTTTTTTTTCCCCCTCCCTTTAGTTGTTAAAGCAACAAAATCCTTCAGAGTAGAGAGGAGTCTAAAGAGCAGTACAGACTCTAAACATATGGTGACACCAAAGTTTTGCCTGTTACTGATGAATATAACAAACTCTTCCCATACCTACCCTTCCATTTTGGGTGTGCTAATCTAATATCTTCTTCTCCCTTCCTAGGACTGTAATTTACCAGATCTCTTGGCTTCATTCCTACATCTTCAGACTTTTAAGATCAAAAGAATAGCCCTTGGCCAGGACTGAGTGACACTATCTCAAAAAAGAATTGTCACACTTCAGGGGCATGTTCAAGAATTTCTCTCTCCTCTTTCTTTTGTGCCTTCACCCTTTATTTACTCCTCACTGAGATCTCTCTGCCTTATTGGTTCCTACAGCTCCAGAGTCCTGTGGTAGTTAGGAAAGGCAGTCTTTACAGGATAGTTCTCTACCTAATGTATCAGAGGGACATCAGTGCAAAAGCCAGCCCTGGAAATTGATTTTTTATTTTTTTTTTTTTTCTGAAGGCAACAATAATGTTAAAACTTGACACAATCTTGACAGCCTATGTCTTTTGCTTTTATAAAACAAGATGCAGTACCTGCCCTTCTGCTGTTGTGGGATGGTTATGGTTAAATGTGATGGCACATAGTGCCAGGTGATGAAAAGCCACATTTCTGTCTGACTTAAATACAGGCTTGGAAAATAATAACAGGAGCTAAAGTGTGACTAAGCACTTCCAAGGGCTGTCATGCTTGACACTGAAGGCAGCTGGTCATGCCCTTAAAGTACTTTTTAATAGGATTACTGTGTTGCTCATTATTCAAAAGTCTAGAAAAAGCAATAAATTGGTTTGCTCTTATAAAGGTAACTAGCTGCTCAGGTGTGTCCTTATTCCTTCTGCCCCAGGGCTCCTCAAGAGCCAGGGTGAACCCACGATGCCTAATTTAGGATGACAACTTCCTTCTCAGAGCTGCATGTTTTGTATTGAAGATTTAGTTCACCAAAATCCTTAGGTTTGTGCCTAAATAGTAACAATAATAGTCAATAGAACATGTTTTATGTGTGTGACCAAAGACACACCAGTGTTATAGGGACTGCAGAACAGCAGCTGGGGACCTTCCAACACCAATCTTGAATGGTCTTGTGTGGACACTGCTATCCAAGCCAGGTGATGGTTGACAGGAAGGAGTGCTTGATCTGCCCCTGTTACTAATGAACAAAAAGAAATCTCTCCTCTGTCAGCATATGCTGGGCTGGAGAATGAGCCAACCAGGAAACCTGACTTTAATTTCCTTTCCAGTTCCTGTGTTTGGATCTCCATGATTGTGATTCATTACTGAGAAATGATTCTGTTCTACCTTTGTATGTTGTAACTAGATTGATAGAGCTGTTTCACATGCCTAGGTGATGATGGCCAGTGGTTAGCAGCACACCTAGGATTGAATTAAAAGCCTCTAGAGCTAAAAGTATGAGTCACAGATACAGGCTGAGCTCAGGACTCAACCCGTGTAGCTGGGGCTGAGAAACATCTCCTGTGGATGAAGGATGTGTGAGGCTTCTGTGCAGAGCTGGGTGGTGATCTCGGCCTCACCTGATTTCTGTCTCACAGAGGGGAGGTACTGGCTCTGCATCTCACCCACCAACACTGCCACATTCATGGAACTGAGCACCCACATGTGTGGGATGCTGGGGTTGGGGGTGCCAGTTCCTCCCATCTTCTATCAGGCTCTCTGGAAAGGATGGATACATTTGAGATTAGAAGCATGAAAAAGTTTGAAGGTGTATCTTCAGTTGCAGATAGCTGCTCACAAGGGTTAGCCTTCACCTGGGTACCTCAATTCATCTCTCAGTGCAAGTGCTGCCAGTCCCACTGGGGTAACTGTGGGAACTATATCTGTATGAAAATCCCATGCATTACAGTGGATTGAATCAAACCCGAATTTTATTTGGAAGAGGAAAGGAGGTGTGAAACACAGCTTACCTTGAGTGTCTGGGTAGATCAACTTAAGTACAGTGACAGGATTACCTTGTTTCACCTGGACAAAGTCACCCTACAGAGATGCTTCATTAAACAGCATGTGCTTTTGGAAAACTTCTGCCAAGTCTTCTACCTGTACTATTTCTATAAACTGTTTGGATCCAGATCATGCCCATGGATCCAGGAAGTAGTGTATGTGGTGGGAAAGGCTGAGGTGATGCTGACATTTGGCATCGTGCTTTAATTGCTCTGTTAGGAGGGACTCAGCACCTGCACCTTGGTCTATGTAGACAGAATTTAATGCATAGAGACCTGGCCACTGGTCCCCAGCTGTCCTTGGTCAGTGATGCTCTAAACCTTCTGCAGCAGCAGCAGGATTGGCAACAAATACTTAACTAGTTTCAGTCTTTGAGGGAAAAAGTGCATTCTACTAAAACTAAAAATAAAACCACAGCAGATGGTACCTTGACAGCTGCTGGCATAGACTGGCCAGGCCACAGAGGCTAAACTCCCCTCTGCTGCCACCCAGAAGCACCCTCCTAAACTGAGGCTGATGGGAATTTAAGTGCTGTTTGTGTTTATGTTTTCTCTGTTCTGTGGCACATGTCCAACATTATTCACAAACTGTAAGCAGTAGAAATCATGGTGAACTTTGAAATTAATTATCTCCTTTTTTTTTTTTTTTTTTTTTTTTATTTTTGTTGGTTGGTGTGTTTGTGCTT
>JAAGNO010005748.1:0-34348 GCA_033439905.1 Ceryle rudis | reverse complement strand
TTTTTTTTTTTTGTTTGGGAGCTTGTCAAAATTATTATACAAATTTAGTAAGTAGAAGAAATCGTTGAGTTTTTAATTAATTATTTTCTTTTTTTTTTTTTTTTTTTTTTTTTTTAGTTTAATGGGTTAGGTTGCTTTTGGATCCAATGAATTCAGGTTCATTTTCAGCTTGGAGAATGTGAGCTTAAGCTACCTCTGACTTCTTTGAATCTGTGGAAATAAGAATAAAACATGACCTTCATGTCCTCAATGGCTCAAATTGAACTGAGGTAGATGATTGTTTAAGGTTCAGAACAGGTTAGCTATCTGCTCTGCTGTGCTGACAAGTCTGTCTCTGTCTCTTTCTTACTTGTTACTTCCTCTGCACACTGGCCAAGCTGCAAAAAAAAAGCCATGCCAAAAACAAAACCAAAAACTTATAGACATTCTTACCCAAAACAGAGTGAGAGTACTGGAAATCCACTAAGAAAATGTATTCTCAGAGGCCAAGTGATCTGGATAGTCAACAAAGCTTAGGAATTACTTAGTGGCTGTTTAATGTTTACTGTCATTAACAGGTTGGTTTGTTTGTTTAAATGTGAAGTGTTTTGGGCAGCCTGAACTGGACTTATCTGCTTATTAAAAAAACCAAAAAACCCCAAAAAAACAACACAAAAAACCACAATAAATTATTTTCAACAGAGAGATAAACTGAAAAAATTCCCTGCTGTGGTGTGGCCCTACTCATCTATGACGGGTACAGTCTACAGATCTGAACCCACTGTTGGATGTTAGCATTCCAACTCAATTTATTAGTTTTCTTACCATTTTTACTGTCCCTGGGAGCCCCTGCTATTTGGAATCAATCAATAATAACTTCTAAATTCTGCTCTTTGCATAGTAATTGTTTCTACTGGCTCTTTCTAACTCCTCTGTGCAGAACTGGTGTTGAAAGGTTTTTGATGCTGGTCTCAGACATCACAGATCAAGACACAGCCCTTTTTGCAGTAAAAGGCTGGAACACTTTCTACTGTTGTATTTAACTAGAAGTCACTCTCCCTTTTTTTTTTTTTTTTTCTTTTTTTGTGGCAGAAAATCAATGCCATAATAGCTATTCCTTTTTGGCAAGAGACTGATAGCGTTGGACAGCACCCAGAATAATGCAAGCTGGAGATATAGAGTTCTGCCAATGTACCTTAAATCTCTTGACCTTCAGCATCTCAGGATTTCCAGCCCTGAGAAGAGAGCTTTTGGGAGAAGAGATTGATAATTCTGCCTGTCTGAGAGACGGTGTCGAAGTAAAAGCTCCAGTGGGAAACTGAAAACGTCCTCTGTGCTGCTGTTTCCTTCACAGTAAGGTAAATAATGGCTGATGCCACTGAAGCCAAGGAAGCCGACTACTGAAACTCGGGCTAAAGACAGCAGAATCAGTCCTCCTAGGCATGTTCTGGATCCAGGACTGCACTGTGGTGTTTGCTTACAAATGTCTATTGGCTTAAACCAAGCATGTGATTTTTTTGTGTATGTGTGGTTTCCCCCCCCGCCGCAGATCAGCCTGTGTTTTGGTGAGTGACCTCCTTGTAGATGATGATATTCAGTTCCCCTGTGGGATACACACTTTGGGCCAGGCTAGCAGAGGTCTCCCTGATGCTCCAAGGCAACCAGACTGTCTGACCCTTGCAGATTGTCATAAGACTGAAGCTGCAGTTCAGTATCTCTTGGCTTCTGGGAGTGCAACTTGCGCTGAATTCACCCTGACTGACCTGCTGTGTTGTTGATGTACCAAGACAAATTTACCCCATTCTTCAGACATTAACATTTTACTTCTTGCTGAATGGGATGGTTTGGTTCACTAGTCAAAGCACGGCTCTGGGAGCCAAAAGTGCTGACACCTCTGTCTGCCTTGAGCGATGACTTACCACATGACCTTGTCCCAGATGCTCTGCCTTTATTTTCCCATCTTTAAAAATGGGCTTACAAAATCTCAGCAACCCACCTTTCCAAGACAATTTACTAACACGCAGAGTGGTAGTTTTTCCTGTTTACTGCTCACTTGACTTGCTTCATGAACTAGAGTGGGCTGCTGGATGTAATGATGCAAAAGAAACATTGCCCCAAGCTGGTGCCCATAATATAATTCCACCATGAAATATGACTTCTGAAAAGATATTGAACACAAGGATACTTATGCATTGCTGCATCTTTTCACTCCTTTCAGTCTAGAGCTTGCAGTCCTGTTGTCTACAACACCGCTGCTGCTCTAATCCTTCATGTATTACTTTCACTTAATCTAAGAAAATTCCTTCAAGGGGATGTTCTCTTGTGCATCTGTTTCATATTTTCTTTATGGTGAATGAAACCATCCTGACCATGTGCAAACAGATTTCTGAGGAGTGAAAAGGTACTGTTATTTCATAGGTCTTAGATCAAGTGCATCCTTTATAACTGTTGAACTTAATCTTCTGCAAAGCCAGACTGTTGGATTTTACCAAGACATTTCTGCATCAGTGAATTTTTTTTTTTATTTTTTTTTTTTTCTGAGTAGTAGCAGCAGCAACCAGTGTCTCTTCAGACACAAGTGTTTGGAAAATAGGAGAAGCAAGAGTTAAGCTAAACAGGAAAGTGACAGTGTAGCAGATGCATTGACACTAATGTGCCTCTTTAGACTTCACGCCTAAAGGCTTTGTGCGCAATGATAAATATATTTGTTTTGGTTGCTGGAGGTACCCTTAAATTATTAAAAGACAAACCAGAAAAAAGGCTTTTCATTTTCTAGCCCCATTGACTTGTTTCACTGGCTATGAGAGACTCAAAAAAGGGTTCAGAAATGAAAAATCAAAGCTAAGACAGCCCAAAATGTAGTTATAATTTTAAACCTTTTGTTGTGTTTCACTTCCTGTCTAGGTCCAGTCAGCAGTGCCACTTAATTGTAAATCCCAAAACCTCTGGCTGCTGCAAAAGTGTGGTGTTGTCTTTTTTTTTTTTTTTTTTAATATAAGAGGCAAAATAGGTCAATTTCAATATTTCTATTGATTGTGTGTATGTGTGTGAGAGATAGGGGAGTAGAGAGGGAAAGAAAAACACTGTTGCAATAAAATAATAATACAGCAGCAGTATCATTTTAGCTAAAAGAAAAATGTTAAAGGGGAAAAATACTTCTGGCTCCATGGTGTTCTTTGACACAGTCAAAGACTTATTTTGGACTATGTGGAGATTCACCTCCGTCATGTGTTAACTTTTATCTATTCAGGTTGCATTTTGCTTGCTGTCGCCCATTCATTTAGCCCTTTGCTCCCCCCATAGTTTTCCAGATCACAGAGCTATTTAAAAAGACAAGACTTCACCTGATTCTTGTGGAGCTCCATAATGGCTTTTTTTTTTTTTCCATTTTGAAAATAAACCATTTGGTTGCATGCTACAGATTCTCTTGGCATTCCTCTGTGGTACAGTGAAGTCATGGCTCAAGTCAACCGAGTAGTGGTCAACGTAACGATGTGTATCTGTCACCTCTGTATGTCCCTCTGAAAAAAAAAAAAAGGTTCTATTCACTAATCACTGTAGGTAACATCCCTAAGTACAACACTGTGAGTCAGGTAACATCTTCCCAGGCTCAGTTAGTAATGCAGACTGTCGCGAGGTCTTTGACCATTTCTGATGGTAACCTCCTGAGTAACCTCTTCAATAAAAGAACAATATTCCATATAAAGACAGGCACTTCTGGAAGAAAACCAAGTAAATCACTCATATCTGCTTCCATGAGTTCTGTGCAATAAAAAAGGATGAATTTATGCAACTAAATGACATGCAGAGTAACATGGAGAGCTCAGGATCCCTGCAGTCCTCCATATTTTAACACCAGCAAGGCCTGTAGCAAATAGGTGTGTATAGGACACTAGGTAGGACTGCTTGTCTTGGGGCACGGGAGACCTTACCAGCATTTTTAAAATCAAGGTTAGTGAGATGGTGAATGGAGGCTAAACTGAAGACATGGAGGTGAGGAGATTCATGGTTAAAGAAGCACTGATTCAGAGAAATGTAGGTGACCTCTTCTTTCTTGCTGGCAGGGGAAGTTTGCTACACATCTTTGGATACCTTTTCTCTATGTCCCCCCCATGGCTCCTCTACACACCCTTCAAAGGCCTATATACAAGATTTGTCCTACTGACATTGTCTGATATGTATATAATACATATGGGCATGTCCTTTGATCTAGGAGTAAGAACTCAAAAAGTCTTGAAAGAAGAAATATCAGGGAACAGTTAAGCCTTGAAGGAAGTTTAGGCAGGCACTGAAAAAACAAATGTCATAGCAGTCAGCAGTGGTCAGATGCCTGGGGCTGGAGAACAGTACCTGCCTACCCATCCTGAAATGAAAAGCTGTTTCAGGGCTAAATAAAACCAAAGGCAGTGGTTCCCTAGGTGGCTTCAATTGTAAGTCTCCCTCAAACTTACAAGCAGCTGACTTTACCACAGTAAAATCTATTTATTTATTTTTAAAACTATGTTCTTTCAGTCTAAGAAAGGTCCTTAACTATGATAACCCAGGATGAACTTTAGCCCCTTGAACACATAATAACATACTTTTACATCTCCCTTGTTAGTGGTTTGTTCAGGACATGGTGTTTTAAATTATCAGGTCCCATTCACTTCAGAGGTACCTTCACCCCAGGTGGTGGAACCATATTTTAAAGGTGCTGTGAAAGAAAGCCTGGGCAATCAAATATAGATATACTTGAATGCAATTACAGCAGCAAAGGATTGTGTACCAGTGAATCTTGGATTAGTCTAAGCTAAGCAATCACCTTCTGTACCCTTTTCAGTATCTTATTATTAACCTCTTGTCTATGGAAAAACCACTCTCAAAATGAAGGAGCGAGTGAAAGTTTTAACATTAGGCTTTAAATCTTGGCTGGGTCTTATTGGGGAGCAAGCACAGTCAGAGCTTACAGTGCAGCCTATAAAGCTACTAGCACTTTCATTTCTGTATTAACCCTCTTTTCAAAAGTTTTGCCATATTTTCATACAAACATATAACTTTAACATATTTGGCTGAAATATTCTGTCTGCCTATCTCTGAGCTACTTCCTTCTGGTTTTTGGTTTTGGGTTTGGTTTTTTGTGTTTGTGTGTTTGGTTTGGGGTTTTTTTGGTTGGTTGGTTTTGGTTTTTGTGTGTGTGTGTTTTGGGGTTTTGGTTTGGTTTGGTTTTGTTGCTTAGTTGGGGGTTTTTTTTACTATTTTTTCTATTTCCCCAAAACCTATGAACTTCATTTCTGCAAAAATGATTTGGCTGTAAGACGTAACAAGAAAATGGAAAAAAAGCTTGTTTTGCCCAGGTCCTGAGATTTGTCGGGAAGTCAAGCATCCAGATGTTTCACAGCAGACATGACGTGCCCCTTATGCCAGGGATGTGCCTTCTGTTGCTCTTATTAAAATCTATCCCCATTAATTTTAGTTATGAGCTGCTGAAAGATCTGTTTGCACATACTCAGAAGGGATCTATTGGAGCCTGCATGCTCTGTTTCATTAAGATGCAACCCACCCAGAGTCTGCTCTACTCCCTCACTATACCTCCCTGTTGGCAGGACTGGGTATACAGCTATCTCAAATACAAGCTAAAGGTGTTAATCTACAATGCAGCCAGCTTCTTCTCTACCTGAGAAAGCCACACCTCCTTTATAGATAGTGCAGAGCTCACCTGAATGGTCAATGGAGCTCAGGATATGATACATTTATGGAGCTCAGGATAGGATGCATTTCACCCTATCTTTGGCCAGATATTTCCTGAACCATGAGGTCTCCATGGGAACACCACTAGATCTTTGTGGGAGGTTAAAAGCTCAGGTGCAGACACCTACATTGTAGACAGGTAAGGGTAGCTGAGATTAATTTTACCTGAAGTAACTGATGAGTCTAATACTGTAGGGACTGAGCAGTAATGTGTCCTGGGAATCTGTCATAATGAAATATGTAGAGGGAGAAATTACTTGCCTGAACATTTGTTTAGCATTATTTGTGAGCACCCTGGAGGTGTTCAAGAAAATGTGTAGGCATGGCACTTTGGAATATGGTTTAGTGGTCATGGTAGTGTTAGCTGGATGGTTGGACTTGATGATCTTTAAGGTCTTTTCTAACCTTGATGATTCTGTGATTTCTGCATGGAATTTTTGACACTATTTCCTCCCAAATTAACTTGGTCTACGAGGGATTTCAGGCCCTTTCCAGCTTCTCTAATGGAACAAGAAGAAGAAAGAAACTGCAAACCTATGAAAGTATCAAGCCAGCCAGCAGCAGTGAGATGCCAGTGGAAATTTTTATTGTGCAAGTATAAGAGCAAAAGGAACAATGTTATATAAATTGACCTTTTTTAATAAAGACACATATTTCTATCATAGAAAAAAAAAGTGTCTTTCAAACAAACAAATGTAATTTTAAAAACAGGGAAAGAGTTTAAATATTTGGTGAATAATTATGGAATCACAGAGTCACAGAATTTCCTAGACTGGAAAAGACCTTTCAAAAAGTCCAGTCATTAACCTAATGCTGAGAAGACCTTGACTAAACCATATCCCTCAGCACTACATGCAGATTGGTTCTAGGAGGAAATAGAAGATCCGGACTCACATAAACTCATGGGGATTGCCTACTGTTAAAACATCTAGCAGGTGGCAGAATACAACAACCTAACTCAAGTGTTAGTTTATATTGTAGCTCTGGACTTCCTAGGCTCAAATTCTGCTGATGCTCTGGTCTATCAGGCTTGTTAAATTATCTTGGATATGCCTTCTCAACAGCAGGAAAGCCTTCAGGTAGTCACACTTAGCATATGCACTGAGATTCCCTTTTCATAATGGACATTACCTAGTGCTCAAGAAGCTAAAACAGCACTCCAGAGGAAACTGGTGAAGCACCAGTAGTGCCTCAAGCCTCAAGACCCTGCATTCTCCTTTCTCCTAAGCCTGCTAAGTACATTTTAATTCCTTCCCCAGCTTCTGACCCCTGTATGAGTTTCAGAAGGAGCCAAGAATGGGGATGATCCTCTGCTCCAACAGGCAGGAAGAACAAGAACTTCAGGGATGCCAAAGAAATTGCTTTAACTGCAAATGCTTCACTGAGAAATGCTTGCGGAGGAATGCTGTTCCTTTAGAGGTGGATATACATCTACTCTCTCAGCTCAAGTAATAGCTGTTCTTAGGCATTCCTGTCCAAGAGACAGAGAAAGAGGAAAGGGCAGTCAGTCCACAGAGATACTTCCCAAAGACCAATTAAGGATGACAGTAAAGAATGGGAAGGTCAGTAATACTGTGAGAGACTAAAGATGCAGATGCATAACCAGCAAATTCCCTGGTTTCCTAATATATGCCTTGTGCTCCCCCCATCTCTCAGCTGTCATTTGCATGTTAGGGCTGTAGAAGCTGGATTGTCAATAGGCAGCATCTGCAATGAGGACAGAGCCTTGGAGGAGCAATCTCTGGTGACAGGCAGCAGGAAGCTTGACCAAACTGGTAGTTTCTGTTGCAGCTTCTGTGAACTGCTCATCCAGAAACTTCTCGGCTGTTTGTTAGCTACTGCACTTGAGAACATGACTATCCCTGGTGTTGCTGAAGAGCTTGTTTACTTCTACAACTCTTAATGGGATACAGCATGTCTCTGCTGCGTGTTCTACCAGCTCTAACTGCAAAAGGGAGGAGGGGAAGAAAGGGGTAGGGCTTTGCTCCTGCTTCCTTTTTCCATTAGGAGAGTTGGGAAGGAACCACTCTTTAGTTGTGAATGGATGCTGCATGTAGATACCAGGATATGCCAGTCCCTTCAGTATCTCCACACCTTGCCCTAAAAAAGTGTGGAAAGGTTTGATGATTCTGTAGCACTGGCCAGTTCTAGGCATTTACAGCAGCCTAAGCAGATTCATCAGTAACTTTATAATGTTCATCATTCTAATATTGCTACTGATAACCGTGTAAGTGATCGTCAAGGCTTTCATGAGTTTGCGCAGAGTGTCAAGGAAGGAACAGAAAGTATCTGCTGATGCATTTGGAAGTGCCTTTCGCTGGTGACATCACATACTTGGAAGACTGAGGAGGAATCAAGAATGAAATGAATTGCAGATGGGAAAAGATCTCTTATTGGTCACCATAAGTGAAGGATGTTTCTCCGACATCTACTCTTCTCTACTGCAGTTGTTGCCTGGTCTTAGGCTTGACAGGTATAGGTCAAGATTATTTGTTTCTTATTTGTAAATATGCAACAAATCTGATGAGGCATTTCAGGGAAAGAAAATGAATAGTTATGATTTGGCTTCTACCATGGAAGACCTTGCAGTCTGATTTAAATGTGATGCTCAGTGTGAGCAGAGCAAAGAATAGGGGGGCTAAGGGTGGGGGTCAAATTGTTCAGAATTTGTGGTGAGTTAGTCTGGTGCTTGTGTGTTTGTGTGTATACATGTTGCTGGTTCTCTTCCATCCATGAAATCAGCATCCAGAACGAATGAGTTTGCCTGAGAAAGGCAGAGTATATTCCCACTGTCTTTAGAAATGGGGGGCATGTGCTTTCCAGAACACAAGAGTGCATTTGAAAGTAAAAATAACCGGTTTTGTCCATTCACGAGGAATACATTACCTTAAAATATATTCATTTCTCTGGCTGCAAGAGAAGACATGCTCCTGTACCTGCCACTTGAACTTTTCCATAGCTCTTGCTCCTATTTTTCTCTTTCAGGCACCCTCGTGCATCCAAACATCTCTTCATTCCTTCAGTGTCCCTCTGATTTCTCTACAACCCCTCTATCCTTTAAGAGAGATGTTACCCTGAGAATGAGGAAAGGCTTGACCTGACCAGCATGGCTTTATCTCAGAAGAAAAGATAGAAGTGAGAAAAGGGTACTCTCCAGCTAGGTGGGAAACTGAAGCTTGAAGAAAGTTGCCACATTTCCTCTGTTCCCTGCCAACTGAGTCAGCAGGAAGGATCTGCATAACTGCTAAGTCTCACAGCCATCCATGTACTCAATAAGCTTATTTTCCAACCTAGGGAGTCCAGTTAGGTGGAAAATATTCCTTTGATTTATGGCCCTGAGATGCTCAGCTCATCAATTAAAATTTGCGTTGGCAGCTTCAATATGTGCCTTTTACATTTGAAGGCTGCAGGTAGCTGAGAGTGACAGGAAGGCATCAGACTAAGATGTGTAAAACATACAGAAACTATGTTTACTTTCCATGTCTCAGCTGAGAAGGCATTTCACTATGAGGGTTATATCACGGGTCTTTAAATGCTTTATTATTTATAGACATGACTTGTACAGTCTTGAAAGCAAGATTTCTGGGTGACAGTAAATGGTGAGGAGAGGTAAATAATGAAGAACAATGCAGTTAGACACAAAAGGTCTTAGATCATTTAAGTAATTGGGCAAAGAGATGACAAATCCAGTTTGGTGCAGATGAGTGTAGAATAATGAATCTTGGAGCAAAGAACATAAAAAGAGAGTATGTTAACTGGAAGAACACTATGGCACACTGACTAGCAAAGAGATCTGGGGAGCTAATGGAGAGAAATCTTCTTAATGCTCAGGATATAACTGCTCCTGAATGGGTGGAGTCACAGAGGAATATGAAGAAGGTCAAGAACTGAATTTTTCATAGACATAAACCTCTCTTAGGTTATCTTGTCCATCCCTTCGCATCAGCCAAAAGACAATTCTTTCTGCAAAGAACCCTATTATGTTGAATTATGATTACTGTCACAGTGATTTATAAGACAGATTTAGTTAGAGTGTGAACATTTTTGCTAGCCAACACAAAAAGCTGAACATTTTGGATGAGATTCTGACCTCACTGACACAGATGTAAATAAAGTCACTTCTGCAATTTTGAGCAGAATCTCTCATGCTATATGGAAGTATACGCGAGCTTATTTATTCTCATAAATGGAATTTTACCTCACTCTTTGCAATATTTTAGCTACAGCTGCAGCTGAGACAATGCAGAATCTAGTGGAGATGGGCTCACAGGACTTGTGGAGCCCAAGCTGACTAGAGACTGGTGACTGGAATCCTCTCCCCTCTCTTGCATAGTTGCTGCATGGTGACCCAGTTCAGATGTCGATCTGAATAAAAGCTTATCTGCTTTCTCAGCAGACTCACGAACTACAGAAGATAATATTGGAGAGTGACAAGAGTAGGAGTTGACTCTTGCAGTAGGAATATAAACATGAAAAGCAAGAATCAAAGCCCAAAATTGTGAGCTTAAAGCCTTGTGTTCAACTCCCACTAGAAACATACACATATTCTATCAGTGAGTATTTACCTAGGTTCTGATCTTCCTCCAAGAGCTGGTTATGCATTTCACATTTGACAGGCACAGGTGCTGTGAGAGGAACTCAGACCTTCCCTTTCCTCATGAAGTCAGAATAGATCACAGCCTTCTTGGGCATTCGCCCAATGGGTCAGTGAAGGTTGTGCTCCTTTCTTCTTTTGTCACAAGGGGTCGAGACCTCTCCTGAAGCTTGGGGTTACAGACATGGGTGAGATACCTCCTTACTTCAAGGGGGTCATTGATCCCAGCATCTATGTCGAGTAACATAGGAACAACCCTGAGTGGTACAGCAATGCTCTAAAATGGAAAAACACCCACTCATGTCTTTCAGAGGACGGACCCATGTTGCTTCTTCAGGGAGCATTGCGGGGGCTTCAAGATTTTAAGTTGTGAGAAGATGGAGGAACCCCCCCACTCCCCTGTGCTGGGTGAGGGAAGGATGAAAGAAAGGATGCAGGGGAATCCAGTCTCCCTGTGCAGTGCTACAGGAAATCAGTACTGGCTGCTGGGTCTTGGATCTCAGGTGCCTGAGATCCTGTATACCAGGCAGGTATTGTAGTGCCTACATCTTTCTGTGAAAAAGCCCAAGATCCACAAGTGAGCTTAGTGCCAAACTGATAGGGTAATCTAATCAAAGCACTGTCATTTTGTAAATTCAACCTTGTAGATACTTACCTCTAGCTGAACAATATCAGCAATATCCTTTTTTCATGTCAACGAGGTGTATATTCTACTACATCATTCACCTCTGTCAGTTCTTATTTCCAGACCTTGCTGAGGGACTAGAAAATGCTTACATTGGTAAACACAGGCAATTTTAGAAACTAACACTCAATTGGAATTCAAGACGTTGTTTAAAAGTTTGATTTCCTAATCCTAGTTCCTTTTTCTATTTTCTGTTTGCATCAGGCTACGCAGTAATTCCCAGGGGGGTAAAGCTGAGGTTGGGTGCAGTAGAAATAAGTAATGCAGGGTGGGATGGAAGCAGGACTGCTGTGCTGATGGAAGCAAGTTATGCACGTTACACTACAGTAGGCACCAAACAGCTCCCTCTGTATAAGTGGGTCTATTTTAGCAGGGATTTTCAAAGGGCTATGCCTAAATTGTGGAAAGTGGAGGGAAACCCTTGATCCACTGCAAGATTTCCATGAAGGCATTGCAAAGGTACCTCTGGTTTCGTATCCCTGTAAAACACACACATGCATATAGTACGTATACAGAGCCCTTCCCTGTCTCCCAGAGGCAGGATACCAATAAATGCATTAAAACTCTCTATTTCTGATAGCTTGGCCTTGGGAGCTTTTAACATTCTTGTGAGATTTTGGGGGTTTTGTTTGTTTGTTTGTTTTTTGACAATTCTTTTTTTTCTGATAGGCTCTTTCTATTAGGTGTGTTGTTTGTGGGGAGACACTGGACTCAGCTGAAACCCACTTGCAGCTTTGATGTTTTGTGGAAAAAGAATTTTTCTTTGTCATGAGTTACTGACTTTCTGGAGCAGTACCAAAATAATTCTACTTTATTTATTTTTCTTATTTTGTTTCCAAGCTGAGGCTACTGTCTGTGTCTAATAAAGCTGCTAACAAGCTTCTGCAGCAATTTATTTCCTTCTGAGGCCTTGTTTGCAAGCCCCTTGAAGAGTGTGACATCACATTGGCTTTTTGACATACAAATTAAATGGTTTTGCTGTTCTTTGATCTGCTATAGGTTCCAAGTAGCTTTGCTTGGTTATCAAATAGATGCCAATGTTCAGTTACATGATTGTCAGGTATTCATTTAAACTTTTTGACACACCAAAATGTCAAGCGCTTCAAGATGCCTTCCCTTTTTGAATACAAGGCTACAGACTTCTTTTAAATTCTGATGTGTCTTAACAACTCTAAGATTCTGTTGTATAAAATGCTATATATGGCTTTAAAATAAAATTAAACCCTCCTTAGTACTAATGAACAGCTCCTAAAGCCTACCAGATACATAGACTAAGATAATTACAGTTCTGTCTGATGGGATATCTCTGACTGTAGCCAACCACAGCGAGAACAGGATGTTGAAGAAGCTTTGTGGAAGGCAGTTAATATCCCAGACCGAAATTTATCTTCTTATGAAGCATAAAGAGCAACTCCTGACATGGGTTATGAACAGACTATGAACCTTGGGTTTCTGTAAGCATGGGAGATACCCTGACCTGATGAACAAAATAGAGCAATTCTGCATGAGGTGGTTGTTAACTACAAGGGAGATGATTCTTCCCCTCTACTCTGCTCTCATGAGTCCCCACCTGGAGTACTGTATCTAGCTCTGGAGCCCCCAGTACAAGAAGGACATAGACCTGTTGGAGTAGGTCCAGAGGAGGGCCATGAAAATGATCCGAGGGCTGAAGCACCTCCCTTACGCGGACAAGCTGGGGGAGTTGTGGTTGTTCAGCCCGGAGAAGAGAAGGCTCAGGGGACACCTTATTGTGGCCTTCCAGTATCTGAAGGGGGCCTACAAGAAAGTTAAGGAGAGGCTTTTTGCAACGGCTTGTGGTGATATGATGAGGGGTGATGGCTTCAAACTGGAAGAGGGTAGATTTAGACTTGAAATTAGGAAGCTCTTCAATATAAGGGTGGTGACACACTGAAACAGGTTGCCTAGAGAAACTGTGGATGCTCCATCACTGGATGTGTTCAAGACCAGGTTGGATGGGGCTTTGAGCAACCTGGTCTAGTGGGAGGTGTCCCTGCCATGGCAGGGGGGTTGGAACTCATCATCTTTAAGGTCCCTTCCTACCCAAACCATTCCATGATTCTATGATCTAATATTTTCTCCATCAATTATCCCTTTCTGCAGTGCTGCAGATGGTATTCCCGTTTTTAGAGGAGATGTCCAAACACATTCATAATTTCCAGTATATAATGATATTCATATAGTCACCTCTGAGATCACATGCCAGCAGCCCAGATCCTAGATTAATGTCACATTGAGAAAGAAATTCTGGATTTGAAAGACACAGTATGATTCTTCCTAAAGAAAAGGTATGCCTGGGATGTTTTGGTGGGATGATATATTATGCTGAGGGAGCAGGAGCAAAAGAGAATTGAACACACACTGATCCACAAAATAGCAATCTCTGTAGGATCGGTATGTGTCGTGTGGCACATTTTACTGCAAACAATAAGCATTATCTCTAGTAACTAACTTCTAGGAACAATTCTATAGAGGAAAAATGGTGCTCTTTACTTTTTTTCAGCCAAGAATAGATATCTTTCCAAAAGATGTTGCTTATTTCAAAGAGGAAGGAGGAACTCAGTGCAACAGCTGCTAGCTGGAAGTCATGATAGCTGGTTCCAGTAGTCTCCTCCAGACTTGAAACTCCTGGGTGAAGTTCTGGCTTCACTAGAACAGGAAAGCATGGGACTTTGCCACATCAAGCGATGCCTTGTACATCCAGAAGTTATATGCACATATCTCTATTTTATAAAAAATCAAAATCTGAAATGTAGTTAATTTGGTTTGTGTCACTTAGTACAGGAAGAACTCCAGAATCAGCTGCAAGAGACAAGATCAAATAGCGTTTTGATGGAAAGGTGTCCAGTAGCATCACAGATGGATAAAGACAGAAGTTGCTGAAATGTTATAGTTGAGTCAGAAAGGCCAGATGATACTATCTACAACCTTGCTTTTGAGCTGTGATGAAAGGATGAGAGCAGGACAGAAAGCAGTACTGTCACAGAGTGAGAGCAATAGGGTTATTTAAAACATGGTCTGAGATCAGCTACAGTGCTGCATATAGTGCCAAAAGAAGCCTTCTAAGTCCAGGACTGGAGTAGGACATATGTCATGGTTTGGTGTATTTACAGTGGTGAAAGTGACTATCAAGGGTTGAAGGAACATGTGTAAAATGCATTATAAATGTAGCGTGTGTATATATATAAATTTAGTTTGCATTGACTATGTGGTGGTTTAAACACCTAAACATAAAACTCATGGGGCATCTGGATCATTGGCATCTGTTTTGTATGATAGCGCATGGTGCTGTTATCCAGTGAAAAGGCACCTGGACAGGAGCTAAATTCAGCAAAGGACACCTGAATTTTCCTACAAGCTTTGTTGAGATAATTTGACCTATGTACCATCTTGGGCAGAATCTGTGTTAATTTGTGTACATCATCTTTAAAATCAGTAAAATGGAGACATTGTAGCATGCTCTGTGAATACAATGAAATCTACAGGGACCAAATGCTCGATGTCAGAGTTAGCGACTCAGTATGGATTTGTGGTACACGGCCTTATGGATGAGTAAAGGAGAGAGTCCTAACTCAAAAAGAGGATTACAACCTTCTTGTGCCTTCTACTGCTCCAGCAGGACATGGCTATTGGTGAAGCCTTTGATTAAGAAGCAGCACTTGAGATATAACAAATTTTCAGTGATTACCATGGGAACCACAAACGATTTCATAAGGGTGGGGAAATTATAAAAAGTTCTAATTGAGAGAGGATGAGGCTTAAATCAGTTTCTATGGAAACCAGAGGTGGCATCCAAAAAAAGTGTGTGTACTAATCTTATAGTCTGATTGACAAGTAATTGGTGCAATGTTGGAGTGGGGAAGCCTTGGGATGTGAGATGAAGTGTCCATCGCACAAATATATAAAACACATAGTCTTTTGAAGAGGAGCGGGAGCCTTGAACTCTTTCCCTCCCAGCAGAATACACTCATCACTCAATTAATGATTTATTTTCATTCTTGTTTCTGCTGAGTGAATCTGGCTTGGATTTTTCTTTTTCTTTTTTTTTTTTTTCTGCAATGTATAACAACTTCAACAGAGGCAGTGGATGGAGCTGCTCCTTCACCTTACCCAAAGGGTAAAATTCATAAGGATGCTTTTATGGATAGTAGGGGAGATAGGGTGCTTTTATGGATAGCAGATGTGGGCTCCAGCATCCTTCTCAGTCAGAAAAGAAAAATGAAGACAGCCTTCCAACCTTCAGTAAGCACTCTAAATAGTTGGATGAGGTACTTGTCTGTGTTTTCCATGACTTCAGTTTCTTCTGACTGACTGTCTAATATCTATCTAAGGGCATTCAGAATTTTTCAAGTACTTTAACTTGTTAGATAACAGTGGAAATCCCAAGGACACAATGTCCTGTATGACCTGTGAAGCAACCTACAGGCATATAAAAAAAAGAGAACCTACTATTTATATCTACCAGAACCATTTGCTTTTAGGTCAAGTAGAAACCTGTTGTCAAGAGTTCTGGGGAAGACATAGGATGAACAAATAAAATCTTTTCTCTCTCTCATGGGGCTACAGCCCAAGTACATTATGGTATCCTTCAGCCTGATGCATGAAGAGGGAAAACAGTATAACACCGTTGTCACTAAATTAGATAAATAGCAGGCCTTTGGCCAGCTGCAAGTTGCTGAAGTCCTCAGCAAAACCTTTGCCAGCTCAGTGGTTTGGCAGCTTTTCCTACAGTATTCTCTGAGCTCACCAAATTCATTTCTCCGTTCAGCAGATGTAGACAGAAAAGCCTAGCATTTTGAAATATTTGATGGATCTGAGGTGTTTTGAAAGATTAGCCTTTCTGTTGAAAGACCTAGAAGGCTGGTCTGCAATCTCTGTGACACTGTGGTTCATGGCCTCCCCACTGCTACCCATAATGATGATCTGAATGAAGGATTGCAAAAGTATTAGGAGAAAAAGCATCCCTTAACTTAGTAAATGTGGATTTGGAGAATTAACTTTGTTTTCTGATCGTAGAATTAGCAGTGCCAGAATTTTCTGGGCTGGAGCTACCTGCAGAATGGCCACACTTCCCACACAGTCAGTGTCCCAACTTTTAGGCAAATTTGTATCCAGAATGGCTGCCATATCATAACCTCTATATGCAGTGTAAATTGGACTTGGAAGAGCAGTACACAAAGGTACCTGAGGAGATCAGGAAGATTTCTTGCTCTGCTTTTGGTCTGGCCATTGTAGATTAATCTTGGGTCAAGCTTCACCCTGTGTTTTATATATAGCACTAAGGTTAGGCGAGTCTTATACAAACCACACCTTTGCAAAACATTGAAATATCTGCCTGGATAATAAGCTTAAGCTGTAACCTTTCAAGGATTTTGTGTGATAAAAGATTGTTTTCTGTAGACTGAAAGGTTCAGAGAAGCTATGAGGAAGGTGGTGGCATCCATTTAAAAAAGACTCTTAGAATAATGCCACATTAATAGCTGTCATGCAGCTGAAGGGGCTCTCAGGTGCCTTATGGTTCAGCGAATCCATTGCTCTTTATACCACACATCGTTTTTAACACCATTTCACAAAGACCAGTGAACTAAACAGAGCAGCTGAAGAAAATGACAGGAGATGTAGCGCAGTGGAAGAGCACCCAGGATTCCATCCTGCTCATTCCAACTAGCCTGACTGTTGATTTTTCTCCTCTCAAAAACTGTGCATTTTTGAATTTTATTGTATGTTTTTATTCTCATTGCCACCAGTGGGCAAGGAGACAATAAGAGAAACAAGCCTGACCCAGTCATACGTCTGGTTGGGTGCTTGCACATCTACTGGTTTTCTGACTGATTCACAAACGATGCTGGTCTGTGTCTTGTCTATTATGAACCATGCTAAGCTTTTGCAGCAACCACATCATTAATCTGTATTTAATTTCATTTGAGATATTGCAATTACACTTCTTAGGAGTGCAAGTCTGCGTGGGGGAAGGTGTGTAATAACCTTCTTTATATACGTGCTCAATACAAATCAGTAGTGAAAGTTTCTGGTTTGCACAGGTGAACATTCCTGTGTGAGTTTTACAGGTGGTGCTTCATCCTTTCCAGTACAGCTGGACAATAGTTTTAATCCCCTCTGGAGTCTCTCACTTCTCTTCTATGCAAACAAAATGTTCCACTACCTACAGAACTATCAGAATTCTGTATCTGAAAAAAAGGGTGCAGGTTGGGTGTTTTGTTTTGTTTTTCCAGTAGGAGCGAAGACAGCATCTACCACCCTATGTGGGATCAACATGCAAGAATGACCACTGGGTCAAGATAAGGTGAACTAAATGAAGGAACTTTTGTGGGGTTTAGACAGCATATGCTTGGCCTGTGGAGATTAAAATATGTTTGAGCATATGCAGAGCAGCTGTTTATTATCACTTAGGAGCAAAGTTTTGAGGGTAGAATAATACTTTGCATGAAAACATAACTGTGCTGCTTCATAGGGGTCAAAAACGGAAAAAGGAGTTGGCAACATGAGAAAGAACTTTGTCATACCTGTGTAACTCCACACTGCTCACATCCTCATGACTGTATGTTTTGTCCTGTCCATCTCAAAAAGGTACAGTAAAACTGGAAGGCATGGAAAGGGTGACACAGCAAGGGACACCTGTGCGAAGGATGATATAAAGACTAAGCTTCTTCTTCCTCAAAATGGAACAGCAGAGGAGGAATTTTAAAGAGGCCTTTTAAAACCTGAGTGATATGGAGAAAATAAAAAAGGAGAGTTTTCTTCATTTCTTCTTCCAGTACAAGGACTAGGGGATAATAATGAAATTATTAGGCTATAGATTGCAGGTCCAGAGCAAACAAGAGGATAACAAACAAGAGTCCCTTGTGTAATGTATAATTAGGCTGTGAAATTTCTTCCCATGGGATGCTGTCGATGCTAAAAGTTTTCCTGGGTTCGGGCAGTGATTACGCAAATTCATAGAAGAAAATATCTGCTAAAGACTATTAAATACATAGATACAATGTCTGGGTCAGGAATTCCTAGATGACAATTTACAGAAGCTGGGCAAATGTCAGCACATGCTGACTCGGTTCTTCCTCTCTCTTAGGAATAAACTTCTGGCCAATGTCAGGAATGGCATAATGAGCTGAAGGAAATTTGGGTCTCACCTGGAAAAACTGTTGTCTCATGAAACAAAGTGGATTTGTGCAGTGATCCAGCTGTGAGAAAGGGAAGCTGAACATGGACCATGGAGCAGAAGAAACTAACAAAGGACAATGATGATCCACTGATGAGAAATGTAGTTCAGGAGTACCATATAGGGTCTTAGAGCACTGTTCTTCTGTTCAAGTTCAAAACTATAACCCCACCTGCGCTGAGAGCCCTTCAGCATTATTTGCAACATTGTGAATACACAGTCCAATATATAAATATTTTGCTGCAATTTTTGAAGCTCAGCTACAGGCATATTCAAAGACTCTAATGTTCAGATGGTGGGTGATCCCATCCCTGTTCAACGATGTCATGAAGCCCAGGAGTAACCAGGATCCTGCAAGGAAATTCAATCAAAAGTATAGTCAATATACAAATCTTTGATCTGTATATTGAATGAAGAAACTTTCCGGAGTTTCTTTTTTGTTTTCAACTCTCTTTTAGATCACAGTGCATCCTGTGTGTCCCAGAGCACAACTTCATGCTTTTTGGCATCATTAAACAAGTTTTGGGGAAGGTGGAGGAAGAACATTTGTAGAATTTTAAGTCTTCATCATGGCTTGCATTGAACAGGTGCATTTAAAATACAAACCCAGACTTGTTTATAGTTTCAATCTGAATATAGTTGTTAATTAGGCATTAAAAGCCTAATGACGCCACTGTAGATATTTATGCAGATTTAAGCTACAGGAAAACAAATTACCTTTTTCTTAAAAAAAAAAAAAAAATGTGTCCACCATAGAATTAATGGTAACTCTAAATTTAAATTAAACAGTGCCAGTTCTATTTGCAGACGTGCCAAGAGTTACACAAGAGTGAAGTCAATGTACATGTTCCTGAAGATTGCTTACAGTGATTTGCTTGCAGAGGTTGAAAATACAATGATTTGCTCACTTGTCAAGTGACTGTTGATACAGTATCCTTGCTAATATGCTAGCTGCCTTTCCTCCAAGCTGTGAGCTAAGGTAATGTTAATGCAGTGTAGGGAACAGGCAGAGATGGGAGGGTATTTGCCATCAGTAATTTCTCTCATAAATGTTACTTTCCTTTTTTTTTTTTTTCTTCTCTTCTGTTGACAAACTGCCCATGAATAGGCTATGATTGAAATTATGTGCCAAACATTTTCTGTCAGTGTCTTCATCTATCAGGATTTTTTTTCTATGAATGTATGATTGACAAAGGTCAAGCAGCTTTGACTACACACATATGTTATGGATTGTTTCTTTTCCATCATTGGATGGCAGGAAATCTAAGAGTAAAGCCTTCTGGAAAAAACAGCTGTAAAACCAAATTTTGAGTCTGCCTGCTGATTGATTCAGTTGTATTTTGCTTTTAAGCTTTTTGAAGTGCATTACATGTTCCCTTCTGAAAGATGTCATTCACAGAGAACTTGGTAGCTCTTCAACTCAAAAGCTGAAGAAACTCATGAGCTCAAGTATAGAAGCCTTCAGATGTATCTTTCACGCCATTTAAAATAAATAGTATTGCTTTTTGCCTAAGCACTCTGGACATGAAAATTTTCTTACAAATAGATTTCAGAACTAGGGATTATTATAGATTGGAAAGAACCTCTGGAGGTCTCTAGTTCAACCTGCCCAAAACAAGGCTAATTTCAAAGCTGGGTCAATTTGCTTGAGGTCCCCTCAATATATTGAAGGATGGAGATACCACAGCCTCTCTGGGTCATCTGTTGCAGTGCTTAGCTATCCTCATTGTGAAAAATGTTTCCTTTCAAATAGCTGAAATTTCCCTCACTGCAACTTGTGTCAGTTGCTTCTTGTCTCTTCACTGTGCACCCCTGAGAAGACTGTAGCTCCATCATTTCTACAAGCACCCACTAGGAGTTAATGAAGTCTTCAACTTTAATAAGGGCAAATATGAAACACCGGAAGCAATACTTGTCTGTATAAGGTTATGTCCAAAGGTGAGCTACTTATAAAATTAATAATTGGCATATTATCCCAACTTCTAATGGCAAAATTCATCAGCACAGATGTCATTGAGATGGGACACATGAAAACAGAGAAGTAAAGAAAGTAAACCGAGACATATTTGATGAACAGGATAGTTTCTATGTCCCTAATGTTTTTTTGTTACAGCCAAGTTCTCCTTCTCCCCTTCTAAGCACTCAGCTCTTACCCCAGCTACCACTTCTGTGTGTATGCAATGCTCACATAACCTGTCTCAAATACTAATAGCTTTCTGCAATTTACCAATATTTATATGGCATTAAAAGGTTCTTACACAGAACATCACAGGAAAGGAAGAAAAAACCACCGTGTCCCATGGAAACTGCAGTGCATTTATTCTGTGGGAAGTAAATCTGCTCCATAGGCCATAGCATATGCAATCTAATAGCAGGATAAATTCAGAGTGGTTTACACTAGTCACTGTAATGATTGTAATTGCCAAGGAGGACTTTTCAGATCAGATTAGTATGGACATTGGGGATATACAGTTACAGTATTACGGCTTTGTGGTACCAGTGGTGCAGAGTACCTGACTATTACCCACTGTCCACTTGCTGATGCTGGAGCCCTGAGGGACAAGGTTTGCTAATGTAGGTTTGGGGCGTGTGGGTGGTGGTTTTCTGTTCCCCTGAAGGAACTATGTCTACAAAATTTAGCTATCCACAGGGCTTCTCAACTCTGTCCAGCTCCCCTTACCCACACTGGGAACAACAAGGCCCCCAGTATGGTCATTACTATTCAGATTTGTCTGTGTACAGATAGCTTTGCTCATTATGGGGCACACTTAGAAAAGAATACCAAGTCCCTCTGAAGAAGGCACACTTGATTCAGTTATTGTTATCAATACTGAGTCATTCATTTCTGAAAAGGCAAAGGATATGCCAGTATCAAGCAGTATATTTTTGCAAAGGCAAAGAATAAAACAATTATTGAATACTGAAGCCCTTATTCTCCTGTGTGTGCTAACCTAGCCCTTCAAGGAAATTTTCAGCACGTGTGTGTCACTAGTAAGACCCATTACAGTACGTCTGTTCTAGTGCCTTTCCATAACCCTTATGGATCTCTCCCAGGCACTGAGTCAATATAGGAATTTTAAATTAACTGCTCTATGAAGGTCTCATATTAGGAGTCTTGTGATAGCTCTCATGGGGGAAAAGGAGGTCATGTTGCTTGCTGGCTATTCATGAATGATGGGATGTCTATTGACAATCTTGACTCTGTTTTAACCCACAGCATGAGCAGACAGACTAAGGGCCACCACTAGGACCAGGAAGGTATGGAAGTAGGTTAAAGCAATCTCAATTCATACCAGATGGCTGTATTGCTGGATTCAGACATCTGGAACAGGACACAAGACAACTTGTGTGATACTGTTGAGTGTAGGCACTAGAATACTTGATCACAGATACTTAAACTACGGAAAGTGTTGTAATACATTCTTTTCCAGCTCAGTGATGTCAAATGATTTCAGTTAGATTCAGAGCGTACTGGTATCTATTTCAGCCGATGCTGGCATATGTTAAGTGCCGGGCACCTTCATTGCGCTGCATGACGATGTTAAGCTATACTAAAAGAGAGGTTCTGTTAGCAGTCTGGCCATTGACTTTAATGAAATAGCTAATTGGATCATTTTAATTATGAGCTGAGGCAAAGCAAGAGCATAAATGTTAAAATATCATTTCATGCCAGTAGAGAGAAAAGTTGACATTTACCTAAACCAAGGACTAGATTGCTGAGAATGAAGGAGAGAGATAATGAGCAAGTGCAAAGGAAAATAGGAATGAAAAGGTGACACAGTCTGAAAGCTGACAAGACACTAGAAAGACATGACCTGGAGCCAGAGATGGCTGGAAAAGCCTTTAGATGGGGAGAAGATGAGAAGTTTTGTGAAAAGGTTTCATGTGCTTCTTTAGCTAGGGAGGAAGAATCTTTGTGCTGGAGAATGCAGCTTCTATTTCCTGCAGTTCTGAAACAAGGCATTGGATATCGCACACACAATCTCTGCATTCTCTTCTGAAAGGAATTATTTCTGCATTTGTAAAGCTAAATTTGATCAAATTCCCACAGGAAGAGAAGCAGGCACACAGGCTGTGGTTTTGATTGTTTGTAGGGTTTTTTTGGTTGGTTGGTTGGGTTTTTTTGGTTTTGTTTGGTTTGGGTTTTTTTGGTGGGTTTTTTGGTGGGTTTTTTTTGTGGTTTTTTTTGGTTTTTTTGTTTGTTTGTTTGTTTGGTTTTTTTTAATAAATAAAACCCTACTTTCATTGTGAGGGGCTAACAAATACAACAGGCTAATGACTACAACAGTCTAACAACGATGTTAACAGAGAACAGCTTTCTAAGAGAGAAAGAAAAATGGGCTTACAAAATCCCTTCAATACCAGAAGCAGAGCAGAATTACCAAAGCACTGCAATTGCAAATCACAGTGTCACCAAAGCACCTCCTCCTACACAGACTGAGTTCTCCTTTTGCTTTAGCCATTGATTAGATGTGTGGACTTCATATGAATCATCTAAATTCCCTAAGTGAACTCGTGGTGCTGCTGAAATCAATGAGAATTTTACCATTGGTGTCTCTGGAGACAAAATTGCCAGTGTACAGTTTTGAGAAGGGGGTGTATGAATATTTACTGACTTTGCAATGATGTTAGTCACTCACTATTTTGTTTTTATTTAGCACTTGGATAGACATGGTGCTATGGGAAGGCTGGCTACATTTGGATGTTGACCAACTCCTGCTTTATATACCTTATACTAGTGCCAGATTCTCCAAGCTTTTTTTTTTTAATCATATTTCTCTTTATCAAAAAGAAAATCTGTGACCCAAGTAATTGCAGTGAGCTGTGTCAATACTTTTGGCCAAAATCTGAGAGGTCAAAATCACCTTAAGAGCTGGGGCCCAGTATATTGTTTCGTATGACTTTACATGAGTCTGGGAAAGCTGCTATTAATCACTATCCTCTCCAGGAGATCCTGGATGATATCTGATGGAAATAAAGAGCTGGAGGAAAGTTCCTTCAATAGTAATTTCTCATGAGAACACGTTTCCTCACAAAGGAAATTCCCTGTTTCAAGTAAATTTAGTAGCAATACTGTAAAAAGAGAATCCTTGCCTCACATTAACAATTTCTGTTCCTACTAATCCAGTAGAGAGAAATTCCCTAAGATCTTACAGTCTAGAAGACTGCTTTGATCTTATATTAAAGAGATATAATATCTGACAGTTTTAGTGGTTTATCATCTGTGTAATTGGATGCAGTGAATGCATTGGGCCAAATTCTCAGCAGGTATAAATTGACGTCGCTGGCAGCTTTGAAGCTGTGCATTTTCTCCAGTTTCTGTCAGCTAAAGATTTTGGTATGACTCGGAGATTATCATGTAGTGGTTTGAAATCACTTTTTTTCTGTGGGCCTGCCCACGGAACAGTTTCAGGGAAATCTGGTCAGAGGTACATGGAGATGGAGATCTGGCTCCTGTTTACAGCCTTTGTGTTCTCATTGCTTTTGATTGAGGTTTCTGATCTGCACAGATTTCCTGTGTGCTCCTGGTCAATGCTGTAATTTCTCTAAGATGCAGTTGTCTGTCCATAAGACGAGAATAGTAATTCAGCACTGAATTTCTCCTCAATCAAGTGATGCAAGAAGAAATCCATTAATGTGAGGCATTTGGGTGATAGAATAATGAGTAGTGGCTATGAGCATCACAAAAACCTGGGTCTAGTCCTGCAAAGGGACATACTCATATTTCTATGGAGATAGGAACCATGTTTTCCAATCTGCTACCAAACCATTTGATGTTCTGTGTTGAAAAAGCACAAGACAGGGAAATAAATATCCTAATTGCAGTTATAGAGAAGAATTTTGTGGAAATACAGAATGGAAAATTGGAAAGTGCTGTTTTAATTTCTGTTGTCATTTCTTCTGCCAAGCTATGGGAAGGTTTTGAAAAATAATAGTGCTGGTTTGTGGCTCCTGCTCTCCCTCTGTAATCATTCCCTTTCCTTTTCTGCAAAGCCTCAAGACACGGTGGCAGTTAATAGTGATCTTAGATAGAATGAAGTTCTTCCTTCCTCCTCAGGTCCCTCTGACTCTGCTTCAGGTCAGGCCTGGAGCTCCTGTCCTGTTACTTAACCACGAAAGTTGTGCTAGGGTTAATTTGATGACATCTTCATAATAGATGCTTTGGACTAAATCCTAAATGTCTTTTGATTCATTCTCAGGCTCTGATCATGCAAATCCCCAGTGAAACCAGCCATTTCCACCAAATCCAGACTTTTGATTTCCTAGACACACAGAGAATCAAACATTTGCCCTACATGACATTTGGATATGGCAACAGGCTATAGGTTCTTCTTCCTGTATGTGAAGAAACTGTGGCCCAGATGAGTGTGGAGAGTTGCACCATGCCATACAGCCAGACAGACATGCCAGTCAGTCAGTGCAGAGCCAGGAACACAGACTTGTGGCAGCATTCTACAAAGGACATCTGCAACTTCTGGATTATGTCATGGCAGAAGCGATTTTTAGAGACAACTTGCATGAGCTGGTGACATTGGGGTTGGGGGTCAGCAGGCAAACTGAACCCAGGGAAGTGAGAGGTATGGAAATAGGTTTGGAGTCAGGAGAGGAAGAGCAAGATAAACAGAGCACGAGGGCCAGAGTAACTGTGAGGTGGGTGTAGTTGGACGATGGTGGAGGATGTGATAACAGATGAGGCTGCTATAAGAAGACTCAACTATTAGTAGTATGTCAGTCTCCTGTTTTACTTAGCAGTGTGCTGGAAAGTGTGAGGAATTCAATCTTGTGTAGCTGGTGGAAAGGCAGCTCTATGTATGTTTGAAATGCAGGAGATGCAGTGATCTGAAGTGGATCTCAGCCCCTGTTTTATCTTGCACACTGACATTTACTGTTGAAGGAAGCCTCAGCAGGAAATGGAGTGCAGTTTATTTCACAACATTTATATGAAAAACATTCAATCATATGCCCTGCTGTTCATACAGTTGCTAAGAGGATGAGATTGATAGTAAGTGGTCTTACAAAGCTATCAAGCAGCTTCATATTCAGAGCTCAGGTTTCTGCCTTTCCAATCTGCCCCACAGAGGCCTTTTTGGGACTTTCCAATCTGCTCAATGGGACTTTTCAATCTGAGAGAAATTATTATCCTTGCCAAGACATGATCTTCAGGGAAAACCAAAAAGTCCCAACCTCTTCTTTCCCCATCTCCTTTCTCTGACTCAGCAGACCAGAAATACCATTTGTCATTTTCTCATAGACTTTTGACCTGTAGCATTGCCTGCTATTTAATGTGGCTTTAGAGCAGGTTCAGCAAGGAAGAGCTCAGCAGTGCCCCAAGCACACACACTGGAGAATCAGGTCCAGCTCCAGCCACACTACTTGGCCAATGCGAACCACAAGCTTTTTTGCTGGCCAAGTGACATTGCTTAGGGGTGTGAGGAGGTGTGAACTGTGGCTGTCTAGCTATGCTGGCACCAAGTCCTAGGAGGAGTGTGGTTATACGGCTAAAGCTGTGTGCTGCAATCAAACAGCTTGCTTTGCCGATGGGGAGAAGCTACTAAGTTTGTGCAAAGCTCTGCTTTGCAGGCAGGCGTCTGCGGATACTTGCAAAGATGCTTTGCCGCTGTAGTTTAGCAGCAGGGAAATGCATCTACTGTAGACATAAAATTAATCCCAGGGAAAGTTTATTTAAACAGTAATTTTCCCTCCTGAACAGTGTGTCCTGAGCAGTTTTTCAGGACAATGGCGGAAAGGTTGTTAGGGAGGTGCATTAGGGTTAATGCCCCTCAGCTATCAACACTCACAAGGATTCTCCAGCTGTACCCAGGGAGTCTGAGATCAGAAAACTGAGGAGCTGGTGGAGCTCTGGCTCTTTTTTTTTCCTAACACCATCAGCCTGTCACAAAAGCACAGGCAAAAGTCTGCAGTGTTATATCCACAGATGAAAAAAGCCTTAGCAAGAGATGTGCACAGAAATCTTCAAGGCACTACGTCTGTTGGAAACATAGTTTGGGGCTGAGAGCCCACTTTTTTCTTCCAGTACAGTGGTAACTTCACTGAGCATAATGTGCCTTTTCCAAGAATCCCCTACGGGAAACTAAAATGTGGGTGATCTCTGTTTCCTCCTCTACTTTGTTGCCTTCAAGAAAAAATGCCATGAGGATTCAGACAGAGTCTCCAGACAACTGGAAAAGCTGCAGACACAGCTGAAGTGGACATTGATAAACATTTTCTGCAGTTCTGACTGCAATTTTTTTCTGTCCAGTGCCAAATGTCTGACTGCACCAACCATCTCCCTCCTAGCCCCTCATGTTCAGCTCCTAATTCCTCTGTTTACTTCCTTCCTCAGTCCCTCACACCTTCTTTCCAGTCTGCTTTTTTCCCTCCACCTAGGTTAGATCTGCTGCTTCAACGAGCACTGCCATACTCTTCACCCTCTTCATACATTCTACCCCCAAACACCCATCTTTTATGTCATGAAAATGTGTATTGTGAGCCATCAGTGGCATCTGTCCCTAGTCTTAGCTAATCCTTCAAGATGTCCTTACTGAACCCGGTGAGCAGGCGACCATCTCTAAACCTACCAGTAAGCATAGTTTTTCAACTCAGCAACTTAAATGGAGTGTGGATTATGAAGCAAATCTATGGGTCTTGGAGTGATGAGACGCAACACCATGCAGGTATAAAGGCAGCAGCACCATCGGAATGCTAAGTTGTGATTTTTGGTAGCCAAGAGAGATAAAACTGCAGAAAGTCTCACTCTATTTAGGTATTATTATAAACTTACTGAGTAGTTGGACTGGCCTGTACCAAGCAACCACAAGGAAGAAATGCTGTTCCAAAGCACTGCTATATGATAGGGTATAGCAACCTGTATTTGGTTCATGCTCTGCCACTAATTCATTTGTTGGGCTTGTAACCATATAACAACACTGTGCTTCAGAGTCAACCATCTGCAAACTGAGTATATAGTACTTACTGAATCACAGGCATGTTGTGAGGCTTCATCAATCAATTGTGGTTTTAAAAGGACTCTCAACTCCTGGCCCAAAAATGTAAATCATCATAATTTATGTCCTTGTTAGAATTTTTTTATACAAGTTTTTTTCCTATTCTTTTCTCATAACATATGTACACCAGGTCAATTCTCAGTGGGTTACTCCTGTTTTAAATGTGTGTACAGAGCTGAGAATCAGATCCCTCACCTTCAGCCAGAGGAAGGCTCTTAATACTGTAGCCATATATACACCCTTGAAAACGGAAGCTATTTAAGAGCTTTATTTGACTTTAACAGCAGGAAAATGTGCACCTCACTTTCCTCAGCATCAGTCCTTTTTAAAGCATATTGTGTGTTTACAAGCTGTCTTGAGCACTGAAATTGATTTTAGAGCTGGGCAGTTATTAAAGGTTCATTTTCCCTCCCTTCTCCAGTTTCAAACTAAGTGATAATACGAGGTGGTGGGAAATTCTCTCCATGAGATGGTGCTGCCTTTGCCCTGACTTTCTGAGTTTCTCAGGGAAGGTTTTCATTAGAGTATATATCCTGCTTGATCTCTACAAGTAAAACTATAATCTTCCTTTCAAAGAAACAGTTTAGCCTTGTGTGTATATACAGGTTGGAATTCATTTTTGAAAATAGCTGTAAGAGACTCTGGCACAGCTAAATGTAATTGATTTAGCTGGGTTTTAAGCTCCTGCTATGCTCTTACTTCTATTTCAACACAGTAAGATACAGTAATAACAATATTTACCATCTATTTCTTAATTACTGGTTGGTCCAACCACTGCCTGGTTTTGGTGAGATAAAGCTGACACTTCAAGTATATCTCTGGAGAAGAGGGAAGCTGCTGTTCTTCCACTTGCTCTACAAAGACTGGTTTGCTTGGCCCCAGTGGGTCTTAGGTAGACTCTGATGTTGCACCCACAGTTAGAGTATTCAAGGATTACAGTGGAGTGTTCAAGGATTATATTGGAGTATTCAGGCCTTGGACCACTGAGGTGGATTTGCAAGAGATGTGAGTGGAGGCAGTGGGGACACCACACGGGATGTCTGTCTTCATTTGTGAAAGATCTAGACTATGGCTGCAGCTGAATCCTGGCCCCCCGCCCCCGCCTTTCTCTATGGCTTTGGTAAATCTCTCTTTTACCTACCTGAAAAATGGTACATGCAGGAGGAAAATGTTGGTTGGAAAAAGTTTTTCCATTACGGGAGGCAGTCAGGTCATAAATGATGGGAATAGAGGCCAGGAAAAAATATGTTAGAACAAAATGCACTCTGAAAATTATGGAGGTATCTGAAGGGTGAGTATATTCATGTTTCCTCAAATGGGAAAAAAATAGAAGGAGGTGTGGAAGAGCCCACTCAATCTCTTCCAAACAAAGAGGATGTGTATCAACCATCTATTCAAAGGAGATGAAAACTAGGTCCTGCTGCTCAAGCAGTCAACATGGAGAAGTAGGGTAAATCAGCTCATTTTATTCAGCCTTATTTTAAATAGTCCAAGCAACACGGTGTCTTTTCTCCCAGACAAGACAATTCCACAGCAAATATTCATGTTATTTCCTGCTTTCCCTTTACAGCGGCATTCCATTAGTAGCAGTTATAGGTTATTGCACTAGCCAGGAAGCCCCCATAGTGATTAATTTCCTCCTTCAGTGGTGATTTTAACAAAATGTATACTTCGATAAATTTATTCAGAAGTTGTTGCATCAAAATATACCACCCACTGCTACAAGAAGCTATCTCTCCCAGCACTCCAGATCTTTGCAGCTCAGTCACTTTTGGTGATGATGGAGAACTCTGTACCAGTACAGGGATCTACCTTCCTGCTTTGCCAGGTTTCTCCTTGAAGACTTACTCTTATTCAGTGGCAGTTTTGGTAGTCACCTAAAGTATGCATCAAATATTACTCTGAGACATCAGCTGCAATAAATGCAAAAGTGACAGTAACACTGTGAGCATTTGGTAATCTACAAACAGATTTGGAAGTCACATTGGCTCAGAAAATTTAGGCAGACTCAGTTCAGTAACAAATGCATCAATAATCCACACCTTCGCTGTATTAATTTCTCCAAGGCAGAGTGTTCCTCCATAGTGTGCCTACAATATGTGCATACATTACTGTCAGTAACTGATGCTGTCCCCTTAGCTGCTCATGTTTAATGAAAGCTTTGTGCCTATATATAAACTCTGTGTTTGAGTGAAACATCTTCCAAATCCTTCACAGCAGTACTGGAAGAGACCTTTGGTTTGTATACTGAGAAGTGAACTCACCCTTTCCGCCATGCACAAGCTTTGCAGAATAAAAATGATACATCAATATAAAAATAGAACAGAAGAGTCTATTTAGGTTGGACCAGATGCTCACATTCCTGCCACTTAGGTGGATTTAATCTCAGAGAATTCCCTGTAAAAAGAAATGAGTGTGGGAAAAATAAGAAGCGTGGGTCTGATCCTGTACATTTTTGTCCCACCTGTGAACTTGCTTTACACGAGCACCCTCTCCCTAAGTCAATGAGACTCTTTGGGCATATCTTCTGTCCCTGCTGATTACTTTCAAGAGGACTGTCATGTTGCAGGCACAGGGGGGATGGAGAAAAGAATCAAAAGCACCAGTCTCCTGTTCTACCGTCTGCATAAACCCTGCTTGGGGAAGGGAAGACTATTGAATCATTTGAGACCTGCCTGAGCATACCCAATAGAGGTTGCACTCCTTTGAACATCAGTGGGAAAAGGTACAAAGAATAAAAGGAGAGCTGCACAGGGAAGGTTCCCTCCTCCATCGTTTTCCCGAGCTACTGCTCTAAGGACAGGTGTATTCACCTAGTAACCCGAGCAGTCAGCCAAGCAAGTCCATGGTCCGCGAACACTTCAGTGACTGTGCAAATGCACACAGCTGGTGGAATCAAAGGACACGGAGAGAGCTTGTGCAGCTAAAGGGAAGTCTGGCTCCTTACAATACAGTCTCTAATACTGGTCACAATAATCTTTACATTCTTGATAATAGGTGTATATGGCTAGGATAGGCTTTGAGTCAGGCATTGCGTCTTGAAACTGAGCCGCTTCCCATTTCTTAAAATGGCAAAGTGTACCTCGCTGCTTCAGTTGCATGGTGAAGGACAGACTTCATTCATGGTCAGATCATTTCATGAATGAGTTTTGTAGACTTGCAAGGAAGAATTTTTACAGGAAACCTCCGGTGAGCTATTCTTAATCAATGAAATGCGGTGGTTTTCATATGCATTGTCAGTCTCGCAGGATGCTGGAATTGCTAGAGATCTGAAGCACTCCTCTCATGTAAGCAACAGGGCAAAACCCACTCTTTGTGTGTGACCACCTGCTGTGAGTAATTGCCTCTTGTCACTCAAAAGAGCATCCACAGCAAATTTCAATGCCCATCAGGTGTTGATAGGCATCTCCTGCTACCTTAGGGCATGCATCCCTGGAGAGGACAATGCCTCATAATTTTCTTGTAGTAGTTCAAAGAAAATCCCCAAAGAGCCAGAGAGAGACAGTTTATAGGGTAAAGTGAGCCAGGGCTACACCTCTGGTGCCTCTTTCTCTTATTGTCCTGGTGGACACAGAGCTGTCACATTATGCCCCTGCATGGGGGACAGTGGCTAAAATTGGGGTTACCTTCTTGAACTTCAGAATCTCTACCACTGATGGAAGCTGGGTCTGAACAAATATAAGGGAGTGCTCTTTCTGCTCTGAGTAACAGATCTGTTGAACTCCTCCTTAGGGCAGGGTGAGAATTGTTGCCAAGGATGCAAAAATTTTAGCTGGATTCATAAAGTGTTTTGGAGAAAGCTCCATCATGGGTCACAAAATAGAGCAACAAACTAAGGCTCAGCAAATCCCCTGAATTGAAATAGTCTGAGGTTGGGGGAGTATTTAAGGAGTTGAAAAAGAATTGCACCTGCTTGTTCCATTCACATTTCTCCTTCATGTCTGCTAGAGCCCAGAGAGACTTCTGGGCTAAATGAACCTTGGCCCTGAACGAGAACTGCTGTTCTGACCATCTTCGTGCTGCTGTTTCAAGAGAAAGAAAATGGTTTCTTGAGAACTTATATAGAAAAATAAATAATTAGCTCTTTTTCTTCATAGTTTTGATCATGGTTTTCAGTTATTTTTCTGTTTTGGGTTTTTTTTTCCTTATCTCTCTTGTTGTGACTCCTGTGGTTCACCTGGAAGATGGCTTGTGGATTGGCAGCTCTCAGCCCCTTCCTGCACAGAGTGAGCCACTAGATCTCTCTCAAGAAGCATCTGACAGGTCAACAAAAGCAACTCGGAAGCCAGTTGCCTTGCAGTCAGCACCTGCCTTCATTGCAGAGTGAACTCAATGTAAAACAAGAGAGCTGCTGTAACACAACAGCACCCACACATGCTTACCGTGAATGTGGGAGACTTCTAACTCCTGTTGGCTTTTTGTGGAGACAGGAGGTACAACGCTGAGTTAGCACAGCTGTCAGCAGCCAGGGCAACCACTACACAGCTCAGGGCTATCTTCCAGCCTGCTTGCTCTCCCTCAAGTTGGACTAAACCAAGAGGAGCCAACACTTATACGTGGCAACGCTTAAAGTCAACCTCCTTTTAGTGCCTAAACATGGTTTGTTACTTTAGTATCTCTGCCTAGGAGAGAATAAAATACTTTTTTTTTTTTTTTTGACCTCATGGAGAAAACTTTTGGCCTGGAAAGGCCTTTATAGTTGCTTCCATCCATATTAAAGAGAGAAATGATCTTCACTCATCCCTTATCTCTCCAATCTTTTCCAGGTCAGCTTTACAAAGAAATGCCTTCTGTATTCTTGACCTTTATGGTTTCCTTTTATTTCCATCATGTCATACACTTTGGGACCAAATCCTGCACTCAGGCTGACAAAAAACTTTCTGTTCCTGGTTGTATGTGTCTCTGCCTCTCACTTGGGTGATGCCAGCTCAGTCTGGCACTTCAGCAGAGCCTGTGAGCTGAACCATAGATCATCCTGTCCAATGTCAATCCTTCTCCCTGAAGTCTGCCTGACTGCTCTGCTGTAGACAGCTGAAGGACACTTCTCTTTGGATGTTACTTGCTCTGTGGTTCAAATACAGGCTTCTGTTGGTGAGTCTGGATAAGCAAAGACTGGTCCTCAGAGAGGTGGATGCTTTTTTGGCAAGAAGGTCAGCAAAAAAGAAGAAACTCACAAGTTCTTGCAAGTGTAAATAGATGTTTGAAAAATGACTGTGACTTTTCCATAAGCAGTGTTGAAACCTCTGCAAGTACACAAAACTACAAATGTTTCTCATTCCACCACCCCAGCAAAATGCTAATACCCAGATTTTTCTCCAAAAAGCACTACACCAATAGGCAGCTTGACACTGCAGCCTGATCTGAGGAAGGTTGTGAGCTTATGGCTGTGCCTGTACTCTCCATGACTGTCCTGTTACTCTGTGCCTTGAGGTCCCACGGAGATCTCATTCCACCCCAGCTGCCCACAGGCTCCACTTTGACCCCACGCTAACCACCACTTTCCAGCTAAAGGTTAATTACTCCAGGGGACATTTCCATCCAAGCTGTTGCCCACAGGTTGCAATCCCTGCCTGAGTGCTATTTTTAGAGCAGCTCCTTCGTTGCTATTGATCCCAGTCACCCTCTGTTAATTACCTACACACAACACACACAGCATTTGCAACTCATTTATCAATTCTGTTCAGCACTTCCCTCCCCTGAGATGTAATTTGGAGCCCTCCTTGAATCATGCTATTGATCTTTCCCAGCAACTTTGCTATAGGATTCTCTGTGTTGCAAACTATTTATAGATTCTTCTTCTTCTCCTTGTCTCTCTTGGGAAATCAGAAATGGGCAACGGTAATCAAACTTCTATTTTTAAGAAGTTGATTGAAAACAGATATTTCTTCGTTTCTCTTTCTTTCCCCTCCTTCCCCCTGTTGCTGTTACACAGGTTTCCTTCGGCCGGTGAGACTTTCCTGCTTCATGTGGTACTGTAAGGATTCTGGTAATGCTCAGGTGATATGATGCAGAATTTGCCCTGGGTGAAATCTTGTTTGCTGAATTGATGAAATTCTTCCTCCTCCCTGCATCCAAGAGTTTCACAAAGGGCTTTGTGACCTCTTCTGTTCAGCCTGAGGTGCACCTTTCAGAGGGCTTCAGTCTTGGAGACTGGCTCCTCTGCCCACAGATCTGATCCATTTGCAAGGCTCTGGGTTCCCACTGTCCCCTCATATCTCACGAAGGGTGTCTGAAGGCCTTACACAATGTTTATTCAGCAGGATAGATGGAGTTGCTTTTAGGGATGGAGGATGAGAGTGATGAGCCCCAGCGCCCTAGGATTTGAGAAAGTCCTAAAATAAGGGAACATCACCCGGGGCTCAGAGAAGTCAGAAGCAGCTCGGTCTTCATTGACCAAGGTTGAAAACAGCAGCTCTAACACAGGAGGAGGCCTACAGGTACATGTGGCTGAGGCTAGGCTGTGTGGAGCAGGGCTGGCTCCTCTGTGCCATTGGCAACACGGCACTGTGTGTGTGCGCACACACACACGTGTTGTGTGTGAAGGTCTATGTGTGTGCCTGTGCTCGGGGAGGACATGCTGCGGCTGGGGAAGGGGTGGTGGTGTGCATGGGATGGGGTGGTGAGTGGATGGCTGTGGGGCTGTGCAGTATGTGTGCAGCTGAGCATTGTGCGCTGGGCTTTGGTGTGTGTGATGCTGTGGTGTGTTTGCCCTGGGACCAGGGTGGGGCTGTCGTGTGTGGGGCTGTGTCTGGGGAGCTGCGGTGTGCAAAGGTCAGTGTGTGTTGGGGGCTGCGTGAGTGAAGCTGTGGTGTGTGGAGCTCTGGGTGTGTGGAGGGGGTAGGGCACGATGCGAAGCTGTGGTGTGTGGGGTTCTGTGTGTGTGTAGTCGGGGTATGGTGTGGTGTGTGAGCTGTGGTGCGCGGGGCTGTGTGTGCTTGCGGGCGCCACGGTGCGTGAAGCTCGGTGTCTGTAAAGCTCTGTGTGTGGGGATGGGCTGTGGTGTACGAAGCTCTGTGTGTGTAGGGCTGTGGCTGCGTGTGTGGAGCTGTGGTGTGTGTGAGCGCAGACTTCAGCGCGAGGCCTCTGTCCCCCGGGCGGGCGCAGCGCTACCGGCAGGTCCCTCTGTCCCGCTGGTCTCTGGTAATTATGATTTGTGTCTGGAG
>JAAGNO010005745.1:0-48987 GCA_033439905.1 Ceryle rudis | reverse complement strand
AAAAAAAAAAAAAAAAAAAATTCTTTCTTATGTTTAAATGGAATTTCCTGTATTTCAGTTTCAGCCTCTTGTGTCTTGTCCTGACACTGGACAACACTAAGAAGCATCTGGCTTTGTCTTCTTTACCTCCCCACATCAGCTATTTATACACACAGATAAGATTCTCCCTGAGCCTTCTCTTCTCCAGGCTGAACAGACCCAAGCTCTTTCAGCCTGTCCTCGTATGTCAGAAGCTCCCATCCTTTATTCTTCTCCAGTATGACCATATTTAATAGCTGTGAGTTGTTACTACTGAATCCTGACCACACTTGTTTGAAGACAAGCCTAAGAGCCACTCATGGAGGAAGAGACCATAAAAAGGAAAGAGAATGCAGCTTATGTCTTTAAGTCTTTCTCCTTGGTAGCTTCACTACTGGGAAATTGCAAGCACAATACATGGTCTTTGAAGTCATTAAGAAAGCACATTGCATACCAGAAAATAGAAGGCACCTTAGGTCATAGAATTAGAGAATATCTCAAGTTGGAAAGCACCTATAAGGGTCAGGTTTGATGGATAACCCAAGCTTGTGGAGGCTGTGGTCAACATGGAAAAGTTGGAAAAAAAAAGGAGACTGAAGGAGAAGTAAGGCAGACAGACTGCAGATTGTCTCCAGTAAGTTTTGTATAACCCATAGGGCTTAGGCAAGGACCAGAGGTTGAAAGCACTGCTGAAGTACTGCTGGTGGTCAGTATGACAATAGGATCTATTTAAGCGTGTGTAAAGTAACAGGGCCTATGCATTAAGGACTTTGTCCATGAGACATGGCAGCAGACATGAGCTCGCTACTGCATAACAGCTTTACAGCACAAAAGCTTGTTTCCTCAGGATGTCTGCTTTTCTCACACAACCAGACATGCTTTTACCTCTTGACCTGCTTGTTTTTCCTGAGAAAAAAAAAAGTGGTCCACAGTGAATAAAGACCCAGCCCTTGCTATAGAAAGCATGCAGACAAATTTGCGAGATTTTATACTGTTAAAATATATACACCATCTCCAGGACTCTCAGATTAAATGCTTTCATAGCATGCAGTTGGATGAATGCTTCTTTTTTCACCCCTTTTCTTTTTTTTTTTAAATAAATATCCTTATTTCCCCTGGACTGCCAGATTATCTTCAGGTCAGTGCACATCATTGGTCTACGTGTTTTTTTCCATTAGCAACCCAACAGTCAGACTGGTATCTGGGGTCTCTGTCAAACTTCCCTCTCTTCTAGTTGAGAAAAAAAAGACTCTGCCATTTAGAGATGGAGGATTCATTCTTCTTTTTGGCATCTCTATGACTTCTTTTTCCCACAAGTTCAACATCTCCAAAAGAATGGGGGATAATCTGAAGTATAATAAATGAAACAAGGTGGGCAAGGCACAATGTCTCTTGCTGGGAATCTAAACTGAAGTCCTTTTGCCAGAGGGTTTTTGCACACAATCTATTGCTGGTGAAGAGTCCTGCTTTTGGTGACTGTAGTTGCCATGGTTTTGGGAAAAGCTCTGTGTTTGACATAGCTGAAAACAGGTTCTTGAAGGAAAATTGATTCTCCAGGCATCTCTACCTAAGTTTTAACACCAAAAAGCATTTTGTAACTTTTCTCTGTACGGTAATTATTGAGTTATAATTTCAGAGAAATATTAAAAGAAAAACCTCTATTTACTTGTCTGCTTACCTGAAGAGAAGTTAAGGGGAAAAATAGAGCAAATTTCTGGTAAACTCTTTTCTGACCATATTCCTACTTGTAGAGGCATCATCTAGTCTTCAGTAATCACAAATAATTATAAAATTCTAACCTGGTAGAAAAGCATTCTGCATAATTTCTATGGTTTTAATTAACAGACAGAATTAAGATACTCTGAGATCATTTATGCCTGTTCTTCAGCTGAACAGAAACATTGACTAGCACAACAATATTTGACTTCTTTTGGATCTCTGGTTCAAAATGATAGCAAAATAGATCAAAACACAATGTGAGGATATGAGATATCCATTACTGCAATTAGACATGGCAGCCATGTTAATTAGTCATCTCAGCATAGATGGTGGGGAGGTGAGGTTATAAATTAAAACTGCCTGGGTCACAACTGTAACAAAACCAGAATATAAGCCAAAAAGACTTGTGGGAAAGAGATAATATTTTAACTATCTCTATTTTGGAAACGTTCATCAATTGTGAAATGCCAAAGGAGTTAAGAAAACATTTTATCTACTAAAACTGATTGAGTGTTGTTTCTCTGTAGAGAGGAAATTCTTGACTGTTGCTATTTTCTGTTTCTTCAGAAAAATTTTTTCTCCAGAGACTATACCAGGATTCAAGCCCTCTTGAACCATTGCTACTAGCCACAAGCTTGAATATTTTGTTTCGTTTGTTAAGGAATAAACTTGATATTTTGTCCCAGTTAGTTAACTTTTAGTTCTGCACTGATCCCCCAAGCCCGGTAGAAAACAAAATACCAGCACTCATTTATTAGGAAAATAAATAAATAAATAAATAAAGCATCAGAAGCTGCATTTTGCTGGGGTTTTAGCAAGACATTTTCTTGTGTTTCCCCCCCCCAAAACAAAACAAACCAAAACCAAAACCAAAACCCAAACAAACAAAACCCCACAAACAAAAAACACAACCAAACCAAACAAACAAAAAGCCAACCAAAACCCAGGAAAAAAACAAAAAACAAAAAACAAAAAAAACACACAGAACAAAGCAAAACACACCAAACCATTTGGTTGCTTTGCATGAGTATATGAACTGTTCAAGAAATTTTCTTTCATCATGGATCCATTATGAACAACCTAACTTGCCATACTTGGATTCTTTTTTCCTGTAAGTGTCCATTACTTCTTGACAGCTCAAAAGTTTTAAATTTTTTAAACTATGTTTTTGGAAGATGGTAATGATTTGGTTTCATTTTCTGGGTACACATCAAAAACATGGCTTTTGAGAGCTTATCTAAGGAAAGAGGACTAATAGGGTCTGTGGCAACTTTGTCCTCTGCCTTCCAAGCTCCTGCTTTTCTTCTCTACCTCCTCTGCTTCACCACAGACAAACAAGGGTGCATGTCCCCACACACCTCCTATGACAGTGCCACAGCTCTGCTGCTTCTTTTGCTGTGAAAAACCAGCTATCTGGTACCACTGAGAGAGGACTCAGAGCTTTGGCAGTTCCCCAGAATAGATCCCTATTGTTCGCTTCTGTGGTGGGGCAGCAGGTTTAGCTCTCCAGGGTTTTCCATCATACATCTCCATGCTGTTGTGTGGTGCTTTTTTTGCTTCTCTTCTCCTTTCCAGATCAAGTCCTCGTGTCACATAAATCCCAGCCTTTCTGGGACACAGAGAACAGAAGGCCATCAGGGAAAACTAGCAATGTCCCCTGAGATGACAGCAGCTTGTGCTTAGCTGATTTTCCTAGGAAAAACACCCTCACATTTTGTAGAGCAAAGGAACTACTAAGAATTTGCGTCGTAAGGAGGCATTCTGGTGTGTGAAATTCCCCTACCTCCAAAGGGCTTTATTTTAGGTAGCCTCAAGTACTGTGTGCAAAGACAGGATGAGGTAACAGACAGGAATGCAATAAAGGATTTGATATAGAAGTCCCCAAGCACCCATGGACACAAATCTTGCTCCAGAAAGTCAATGTGTAAATTGAACCTCTCAATGCACAAAGCGTCACAGCATGAGTTGAACAAGTGGAAATGTAAGAGTGGGTTTTGTTTTGTCTTCTGGATAATTTCTTTTGCAGCATTTTGTGCTGCACACACAAAACATGCAGAGAGTCTGACTATGCCACAGGCTGCATTTGCAAGAATTTAACTGGTGGGACTATTCCTCACAGAAATTTCAAACAGTTCAGGCTGGTTTGGGCTCATATTGGTTATGGTTGGAGGAGAATGCACACAAGTTATTTAGGGTAATTTTGTGCTAGTATTCAAAACAATCAACAACAGCAAAAGACACTGAACACTGGTCCTTCTTTGTTTGCTGGATTAACATGTTTTTCTATTCCATAAAAGTAAGCAGACTTCTATGATTTCACCTGAGAGATATTCAGAGGGAATGGTACTTCAGAAATTGTCTCCTGAGACAATATTTAATCATTTCAGTAGGAAGTTCATATGAATAAAATGTCTCAGTGAATAGTTTTGGGTTTTAATTGTAAGGTTGGGGAGTGAGGTTTGACATTATCCTAAAATAATATTCTTGAAACCCTCTATAAAACACCAAACTCTCACAAGACAGCTGATCGTCTTGAAAGAACCAAAGTTTAGTTGTCTCTTTTGAACATTTTTATTCATAATCATACCTAATCTAAATTTTTCCCTTTCTATAAATTCAAAGTCATAAAAATTCCTCTCACTCTCCCTTATTTTGACTTGTTGGTCTAGAGAAGGGCTATTTACAAAACACTCTGTGGCTCTGTATTTACATACAGCTTAACATAATGAGCCACTAATGTTATTTGAGGCCTCCAAGCAGTATTGAAATATAGATTGTTATTAATAATGATAGCACTTACATATTACTGTTGCTGAAATGGCACTCCTTCCCTCCCTGCTTGCAAATGCTGCAGAAGAGTATGTCAGCTGAATTTCAAATGAATATGTCAGGAAAACAATACCAACCACAGCAGAAACTCCCTGCTTTACTTAACATGTTCTTTCTTTGAATTAATTCTGGCAGTGCAGATTCCTAAAGAAAAGAAAAAAAAAAAAAAGCGGACAATTACATGTTGGAAACTTCAGACAGGGGTTGCAGTTGAATTGAGCTGACATAAGTCAGGCAAAGTGAGACTCCATCAAGCCTGATAAATCAGATAATACCTCAGATAATCCTTCCTGCTGAGCGATGGAAAGGCTATTCACAAAGATCCTTGATCCCAAGAGGCAGGATACACATCACAGGCAGCTGAGCTTAGAAAGCTGCCATGACTCCCTTCCCAAAGTTGCCCAACTCTGTTGGCCACTCTTCGGGTCTGTCATCTTTAGAGAAAGTTGGGAAAATTTGTCACACAACAATTTCCCATCTGTAGATGACATACCATGGAAATGGAGACATTGTACTGAGCGTGTTGATTTTGGTGAAATATCTGATGGGAAAATTGGAGAAACAGGGATTGTTTTGACTTTCTCATTTCATTCTGATGTTGAAATGTTTTGTTTCAGTAAAGCAGACAGGTTTCATTTTGACTTTCTTACTCTGTTTTATTTCACCCTGATTGTATGTTACGATCCTTTCAATACTGTGTTTATATATTTGCCTATTATAGTAACATCTGAAAATATGCTGAGATGAAAGAAAATGAGCATATTTCATATTTTCTCTGAATAGTATTGATTACTTCACAGCATAATGTTTGTACAGTCACTGATGGTTTTTGATGGCATTTTTTTTTCATTTCACTACAGTTTCATTTTGCCACAAAAGCAATCTTCAAAATGGCAGCTTTTCCCACAGAAGGGAACATTTATTTACCATCAGACCTAATGTGCTACACTAACAATGTCTAATCACATTCAGCTGCCAGGATAATTAATTTGCCCACTGCCTGGCCATGGCTGCCCTTTTTCCTGCTGATCTACAAGTCCTCAGCATACACCATTCCCCTTGCACTGGAATAAGTCATCTGGTCTCCTTGCTGGGAAAAACAGGTATTATTTCTCTACAGTGTCCACAGAAAGCCATTGTTGACTCCTAGTTCAATGTGATGGAAAACCATGGCAGCAATCAGGTTAATTTTCATGTTAATCCTTGCAAGGGTGTGCAGAGAATCTAGGAATATCCCCAGAGGCTTGAACACCCTGGTTCTAAACAGATTCTTCATGGGATTAGTGGATAGTTGCAGTTGTACCTCCACCACTCTTATGCCCAGAGTGTTATGTCATGTTAGCTTTTGGTGCAAACAAATCCCCATAATTAGAACTAGAGATGTACAGTCAGTGTAGTGGGAAGGGGATCTTTGCATTCGGTATCTGATTCCTGGAAGTCAGGAGAGGAAGCCTACATCTCCACCTTGAAGTCTAATGACTAATATACTGAGCTTAAAGCCAGGTCTGTATCTAACTCTGTGTCCTAGTCTGTATCCCATGTGACCACAGCCTTGGGAATGCCCCTGTGAATTTCTACCACTGTCCCAGTGCAATAAACTCCCCTCCTATTCTGTGTAGCCCAGTGTGTGCTTTCTAATGCTCTGGGATGTGATTTCAGGATGCTCTGGTACCCATCTTGATCTTTTCTGTGCTTTCAGATTTATAGCCATTTCTCCCCACTTAACTCTTAATATTCTTCAGACACGCCATGCATGAAAACTGCTGGTTTATTCAGGAGCAGTTGTCTCTGGCCATACTTCTGCCAAATAAAACACCAGCAGCATAACGATGCTGTTGCATAGCTTCTGTTTTAATGCTCTGACAAGGTTTTTATTACTCCAGATTTTGACTAACAGATTCATATTTCTAGATGCTTTCCTTGTTCTCACTTTTATTTCCACCTCTGTACTGCTGTTATCTATTATTACCAGGTTGCCACAGTAACTGAATTCCTCAACACTCCTTATTTGTTTCACACAGTTGTTATATGGACTGTATTTGTTCCCACTGTTGCCAAGATCTTGGTCTTTTGTTTGTTTGTTTGTTTTTGTTGAAATTTTCACCCTTCTCCCTTTTATCAGCAGTTTGGAAGCTTTAGGCTGCATGTCATGGGGCAAGAAAAAAGAGAGGTACCTCCTTCTCCAAGGCCCTGTATTTACATTTCCTATTGAAAATATTTCTGCTTTCTGAGGCATTTGGCTCTCACACATCATTCTCTGCAGGGTATCAAGGTTTCCACAACTCTAACCATCCTCTAAGGTAAATCTAAGAGACTCCCTCTTCAGCCTGGTGCTGAGAGATAACCTCTTTCTGCAGGACTGTTCCGAGTATGAGCTATAGCAAACTGCCCACACTTTGTCCAGTCTGCAGTAACATCCCCGTGCACAGCACTGGAAAACCCCAAGTCCCACTTCACACCAGTGCACCCTTCCTGAAACCGTTAAATAAACCCCTGCAAGCTCTGCAAGGGGATGGTCTTCTCTCTCTCAATCTCTGTGTTTTGCTGCCCTCTCCTGCTCAGCTAGGAAACCTCGCAAACCTTTCAAATCGCGGTCTGCAGAGCCCCCCTGGAATTTATAGACTCCCTCATACGGATGAAGAGGTCTTGCCAGACCAGAGCCTTCCTGATGGGCGCAGAGCAGCAGAGGCAGCAGGCAGCTACAGGGTATTAGCAGAGAACAGGATTAACACTTCCCACTTCACTGCTCTGGAGAATAAGAAAAACCCAAGTGTGGAGCAAATGCTCTGCAGAAAAAGCAGTAATGAAATGCTCCTACAGGTTGACCCGAGCTGAAGCACCCACGGGGGCATTTTCCAATGCCCATGTTTGCTCTCAGAGTAGTGAAGATGTTTCTTTCCCCTTTTCACTCATCTTGCTCTTTTCACTGAAGTTGTGGGAGCTCAGGGTGTGGTGGTGGGGAGGAGGACAGATGTGCTGCCAACTTTGCAGCCACTACTGCGGTGTAGCCTCCAAACTCACACTTTGGAGTCCTCAGCCGGCCACCCAAGATGCTCCTCTCCCTGAGAAACAGCAGCAGCAAGGTCTGTGACTACAACCAGCTAAAATAGCAAAGGGCAGTACTGCCACCCCTTCACATGGACCCTGTGACCAGGAAGCACCTATCTGCCAATGGACCTGTCTCAGAACTGTTATTGCCTACCAAAGTGGGGTTTAGTCTCCATTTCCAGACGTGACTGGAGGGATTGATTTCCTGGTGCCTTTACTGATTTGCTTTGTTGCAGAATGAAAGCTGCCTTAGGGCTGAAATAGAAACCCAGCACCCAGGGCTCGAACAGCTACACTGCTGCTGAGGCATCAGGCGTGGAGCCATTTCCTCCCATTTAAAACTATCAGAGCTAAGAGGAGATTGGGTCTGGTTTTAGTGGATTCACTCACTTTGTCCGTGAAGGGAAGGCAAATGGTTTCCTCTAACTCACTCCTTGCCATCGGGTGCTAGGACATCGTGTGGTAATGCAGAAAACTGAGTCATCTTCTCCTCTTCCTTTAATGCCCTTAATATAAGCCCTTAATATATGCCCTTAATATATTTAATGCCCTTGTAATATGTACAACATTGCTGTTGTACATATTACAGAACCCATGGCTTGTTTCAGACACCAAACTGTTCTCTCCACCTGAAAGCAGATTGGCAAAAATTTATACATTGCAATACGTGATTTACATTCACAATTTCCAAGTATGATTCATAACTTTTTTTCTCTCTGGAACCACGATAAAAATGCCAAGCAAGATATTACTAACAGCAAAATATGGAATTAAATTATTTTATTTAAATAGCTTTCTCCTTCAGCAGTATTATCATATTAGTTTAATTTTCTTTGAAAGTCTAACTTGGCTAAACAGTCAAAGAAAGTATCTGCATCTTCTCACTCTCAAAAGGACAAACTAATCTAATGACTGGTAACACTGAAGGTATATATCCAACTTACATTAGGATCAGTCAAGAAAAGGTTGCAATCCTACATGGAATATAATTCCTAGTTGACTAACACTAGCTGACTAAGGGCAGCCATTGGGTGATGCTTGTTCCACACAAGCAGAGAGGAGACACTAAGGCCAGGGTGGTACTCAAGATGCTGCACAAACATGGACATGAGCATGAATGTGAAGATAAAAAAAGTCATGCAGAAAAAAGCCAAAAGATGAGCTTGACAACTTATCTAATGCAATCATTACTGGCTTTTGATAAAATGTTGATTGATTGAAGAAATGGAGAAAGAATTACACCAGCCAATATAAGATGAAAATAAAGACATGGTAAGAGTTGGCTGAAAGCTCCATTCAAAATATAAGTGGAGGGACAGGGATATATCCACTACAGAGATGGTGGACAAGTTACTCACATGCTTAGTGCTCCAGGACGTGCTGCAGGTGAGCTGGAGCAGTCAGTATCATGGAAAGAACATAACAGAGCCTGCCACCAGACTGCAACCAAGAAAAGACTGACTGAACAACAAAATTATCCAAATCTTTCCCAAGAATGCAGTACCTTTTGGTGATGTCAGTATCTGGAGTTTCTAGTGGAACTCCCTGGGAAAAACAAAACAAAACAAAACAAAACACACGCACAGAAAACTACACGCACAGAAAAAAAGCCCGCCCAACCAACCAACCAAAACAAAACATAAAAGCTGGCATCAGCAGAAAGTGCATAAATGTCTGGGAAAACTACTGACAAAAAAAAAACCCAGTTTTATTTTAATTTCAGATACTAACATTTACACTGAAATGTTGAGCCACAAGAGAATGGATTCAACCGAGCCCATAAAAACAAAATAGGCCACATTATTAGACAGGACTTTTAAATAAGTTTTGATGTTCACTTAATTATATCCCCTTGGCTGAGTCAGGAAAACAGAACCTTGCCCTATTATTACCATTTCACATTGTTATGGAGGTCTTTGATTGGGTTCAGTTGATGCTCTTAACGGGATCTGTCAAACAATAGGATAATCCTAATTTAAATGAAAAAGCTATCTCTCCCAAAGATACATTATTTTGATAAATAGCTTTTTTTCATTTAGACACAAGCCTAGCAAGGCATTGAGTCACGTGTTCAAAATAGAATAGCTTACATGATTAACACAGAGTTAACATAGGAAAGATATAATGTACTTACGAAAAATCTCTTTATTCCAAAGAAGGAAAAGAAGGCTGGGATAGCAGGATTAATATTTATTGCCAGCTCTACCGCAACTACATCCGCATGCGGTATAAATTATTGTTTAAATTCCACTGCCATCCGGCAAGGTGGGGGTCCAGGCAGCTTAAGACAATAGATCATTTAGAGTTGCCTAAAAATGTAACTCTGTTGAAAGAAAATTCCTTGATAAGCTTATCAAAATTATTACCAGAATGAGTAATTTCTTACAACGCAGTTAGAACTTGAGCGTAAAATCAATCAAATCAGTGAAAGCAGAAAGGTGCATTTGTCAAAGTAGCGTTACCAGCAAGGAGGCATATTATAGCAAAAGTGGAGAAAACTGCATTTTCTCTGCTCAGAAAAGCTATAATTTGGCAAAGAACTTCATCATGGGCCTAAATTATAAAGTATATTATATATGATGGAAATCAAGCAGTGAGGTTATTATTCCCTGGAATGGTGCAACTTAATTTCCTCCATTTGGCAATTAACAGAGCACGGAAAAAAATACCTTAGAAATACAAGAGTAAATATATTCAGAGAAGTGGTAATACGAGTCTGATTGGTAGAAGATTTTTGGCTATGATGTCCAAACCTCACAAAGCTTGTACAACTATATCCATCACTGATTTACCTGCAATTGAACCTGCTACGGAACTGCCAATACACCAGAGTGCCTTGGGCCTTTTTGGAAACTCATTTTACAGGAGAAACAAGAAAATCCAGACTTCTGTTATTTATGATTTAAAGCAGAGCCTCTGGAGCTTTGTCAAGGCTGAAAAAAGTTTGTGCTTCAGGGCACATGGTAATCTTCAACTAATAGAGGTTGGGAGGAACACCTTCTCATAGACATTTTATCCCATGACAGCAGAACTACCTGTAGCATCTCAAGGTACATGGTACAGGCTACTATCAAAGACAATTGCTAACCCTCTCTGGTGACTCCTCTGTCCCTAGCCACTGGGGGCATCTCCACAAGGTTCTCAAAGGATATTGCCGATGGTACATCAGCTCATGGCAGGACCCTTAGGATGGTCCTTGCTTCTTCTCCAGTCAAATTCAACCCATTCCGAGGCTTCAGTATCTCTGTGCAATAGATGTTGACTTTCAGGTTAAACCTGAAGAGTCACAGGCAAGTAGCTGTAGACTGGGAATTGCAACTAGAGCTGGAAATGTGGGGAGGACACCATAACAGAAAAGATACTCAATGAAAGCAATGTGCTTTCAGCCAGAGAAGTGAAGAAAGGAGATTTGTGTTGTATACAGTATTGCTCTCCATCTTTTCAAGTCAGTCCTGAAGCAGATTTATGACTGTCAAGAATATTATGCACAGACCTTTGGACTCAGGTCTCACTGGATATGTTCCTACCATCATATAACTTAGCTTCCCAGTCACTTCCAGGATCCTAGTCCCTGATCACCCTCAGATGCATATAAGTATCACTTCAATCACAGGCTATTTTGCAATAAATCATCCAGTCTTCTCAAAGAAAGAAAAAAAACCAACAACAAACAAACCAGGTTGCCATGGGTAGTTTTTACTCAAAAACCCTTGCTCAATGAGCAATTTAGATGAGATTTCACCAGGTTCAGCTCTCCCTGCTTTACACTGTGTTTCAAACGGGGTCCCGGATGGTTTTCCATCCTCCACAGTGCAGAGCCCAACACTGTGAAAGCAATTAGTCTGCTCTAGAGGAGACAAGTCCTGATTACCATGGAGGGGTAGTGGGCATCATCAATGAGGGGAACAGGGAAAGGGATGAAAGAATGGCAGCAAATGGCTGAGAAATCCCAGGAGACATAACACAGGAGATAATGTGATGAAAACCCCAGACCTTGTAAGTTCTCTCTGTTGAGTATATTATTCCCACTCAACAGAGTCCCACTGTAAAGTACCCAGTTCCCAGCTGCAACCCAGCACTGCAGTCCCTTTCCTGAGTGTGCCAACATCCTATCTCACCTGCTGAAATAATGGCCAAATACAGTAAAACTGAATTCTTTAGGGTCAAAATTTATCCTGGAATGGTTACAGCTATCCATGTTCCAGTCTGTCCCAGTAGAGCTGTGTGGAGCATTGACAGAGGAAATCTGGGCCCAGTCCTCAAGAGTTCGTGAACCTTTCAGTAAAACTCGCTTCTGTTCCAAAAAATCCTGGGCTGACATCCAAGAAAAACTCCATCTCCAAGAACATCCTGGCTTGCCATAGTTCTTCTGAATCCATCCACCCAGCTCATGCCAAAAAATGCTCGATCCTCTTTTCATTTTAATTGCACACACAAAAGTGGTAAGGGATGTTGCTACCAGGAAAACAGTTGAAAACAGAGAGGCCAGGTGTCTGCTAAAACCATCTAGAAGGATCCTTTCTCCCCTCTAGTCACTGGTATAACAAGAGGGTATTAGTTCACATGGAATTACAGCTGCATTCCATGGGAACATGGAATTATACACTATATTCACATCTGTTCTTGCATTGAATATCGAGGAAGAAGGACGGAGAAACTATTATACTTTTCCTCCCATTCTGTAAGCAGAAGCGCATTTGGATCTTTGTATTTGTTAACCTACTCTGGGAAAGTGACTTTCAAACACATGGCATGAACCCAGGGAGCTGCAAATAGACAAAGAGATTTGATGGTGTGTGCCCTTGCAGACCATAGCTGCGTGTGGGCATTGTTAGAATGAGCACAGTCAGCCTGCGGCTGCCAGACTTCATTTGCTCCCCACGCAGTTCAGAAATGGCTCTTGTGCTACATCCCTGGCCCTGCAGTGGTGCTGAACTGCAAGGACCACCTGGGGTATCTGACCCCTTGGTCACTGTAGGAGATAAGAAGAGAGGATGCACAACACAACCTCTCCAGGTGGCTGCTGGGACTCAGTCATGTAGCCCAGCTAACACCACCCTGATGTCACTCTGTTGTGGCCTGTTCTGCCCATGGACTACCCCAGTTCCTACTCTCCAGATACATGTGAAATAGCCACATTTTTCATCTTGCAGCCATATGGAGTGTCTGGTATGCTGCAGGTAGGAGCAGGAAGATTTCTACCCTTAAATGACAGCACACACTTAAAGTCTGGAGTCTCCATCCAGCTGCGACTCTTTCAGGAAGAGGTGAGGTGTACTCAGGGGACTTAGACACCCACTGTGCAACAGTAAAGGGCAGCGTGCTCTGTGCCAGGGTTTAATCAACCACAGGGCACAGCAAGTAGCTCAGGGGTTTACAAAGCACTGGAATAAAAAAAAAGCAAAGAAATATGTGGATTTTTTCAGGTATAGTCACACAGGGTTAGACAGGGCTAGACAAGAATGCTGATATCATTGGCACTGCATTCCTGTCTATTGCATGCTCAATGAACAGCAAAACTCTGCCCCTGGTATATGTACTAAGTGGGTAGGACAGCACTAGAACAGCTTAGCATCACATCACTATATAGCCTGTACAACTGACACTGATTTTCCTCTCAATCAAGAAGAAACAGGGGAAATCACTATTTCTGCCACTGCCAATTCCAGGAATTTCCAGTCATCCATGCAAGAGAAGCTTGTTATCACCTTGCAAATTATAAAGAAAGCAAAAATCCTTCTGCTGACTTGACAGGTAATGCCAGCCCTCTGAGAAGCAAGTTCAGGTTTTGGTACCACATCCCATTCACTCTACAACTCTGAGAAAATTGCTTGATCTTTCTGTGTCCTTCAGATCTGTCTCTATAAAATGAAGTTAATGCTGCTGACCCAGCAGGCTGTTGGAAGGAGAAAGGTCTTCACTTACCTCTGCTACCACACAGAAGGAACCAAGAAAGAGCTTAAGGAGAGGAGAAGGGGGTTATTTTTCAGCTCTGCTTCTTAATTGAATAAGCTGCTATTTGCAAGTAACTGGAGGAAAACACTTAAGTGTCTCTGAGTGAGGTGAAAGAGGAGAATTCCTCTAATTTACATCTTATTGTCATCGAGATAAATATGCTTTTCTCTTTATTATCAAATTACTGTGAATGGCGGCCGAAGAGTGCAACACCAATCTCTCCTGGGTATTAATAGATAGTATATGTGTTTAGCACTGGCAGGACAAATGATTAATGAGACCTTTCTTAATGTCAATGCATTTTAACTACAGTTATCATCAAATACTTAAATTAATGGGCAGATAAAGCCTGGAAGTTTCACCTATTTACTTCAGGAAAAGAAGTTTCTCCCTCCAGCCTTCCATTCAATCCCACTTACAACCTCCAATTCTGCCGCACACTTACCCAGTAATGAAACTGGAAGAGGTTTAAGCATGTTTACAGCCCTGATATCAAGATCTGGAGGAGTCTATACAAATTGGAAGATGAAGAGTAGGTCTGACAATGAACATGATCTGGCCAAGTCTCTGTTGGAGGTGGCCAGACTGACTGTGTAGCCCAGACTCAAAGGAGACACATCATGATTACACACAGCTAAGCTCAGATACTTTCTCACAGACTGCCCTTTGCCCATGCTTTATCTGCCCATGCTGCATGAACAAGCACTTGGACCTCACATACTCCCCAACCCATGCCAGACCATTTGTATTTCAGCTCTCAACTAAGTAATGCAAACAGTGGTTGAGGCTGGACCCACAGGCACGCTGAACTAACCACGTGAGCAGACCCTTGATGATTGCATGTGGTTTTGGATCAGTCTCTACCAAAGGCAGCCTGAAATACAAGAAAATCTAAAGCCTTCCCAGTCACCTGAACATCACAGGTGGCACTCAGATTTAGGATATCCACATGTAGGTGCTGGCATGTACCTGTGTGCTAGTGTCTGAGCTCCCATTAAAATCAACGGAGACTACAGGCAGCTCTCAGTTGCTTAGAGGTCTCCAGTGGCATTTTAGCACTAGATTGCCCTAGATAATCCTGTCTGTCTCCATCTACATCTTCAGCCAGGCAAAGCTCTCCTGTGTGTCCTCCGTGCTCTCTACAAACCCCATGCAAACAGTTTGGGTACCATGGGCTACATCAAATGGCACTAGAAGCCCATAAAATCATGTCCTTCCACTGGTGAACTGTGCCAGCTGAGCCCAGAGAATAATCCACTGTAAAGTGGATGCCTTTGAGCTATCAATCCATGAAGGGGTCAGTCACTCCTAAGTCCTGTGCTATTTCTATCTGGCCCACAGAGATTTTTGGATGCCATCAGACATCTCAGATAGCACTGGACATCTGTGTTTGGCAAATGAATCCTACCTTTCCACTGTCATTTGTGGAAAAAAAAAATAACATAAAATGCTTCCAAAAAGGAATCATGCCCAGTGTCAATGTAAATGATCCCACAAGGTGTAATGGAGTTGGTAAACAAATCCATCCTTTTGGGTCAGTTACTGCTTCTTTTCTCTGAGCAAAATTCCTACCTGACACTTTATGCTTGCAAGTCTACATTAAATAATAGTATCTCACTTAACTCATTTTACATTTATATTGCCTCTTGCATGTGCTTGCTGCATAGGATGCTAACTGCGCTCCTTGCCAATAAGCTGTCCAGAGAAGCAGAACAACATTAATGATCAGGAAAAAACAAAAGCTGGTCAATAATAACCTCAGTGGTAATTTCATGATGAGATATTCACTCGCACCCTTATTTGTGCCTGGGAGCTCTCATTGTTCTTATTATGAATCCTCAGGCATGAAAAGTGGATGTGATTTCTAATTTAAATAGACTTTGTATAACCCTCCAAAAATGAATCTTCCTGAAATTATTACGCAGGGCTCTAAAACTGCATTTTGAAGAGTGCGGCATGTTCTGAATACTGTTGTAGGTGTATAACTGAATAATAGGGACAGGCACCACTACCCTTCACGAGACAGAAATGGGAGCCCCTAACCACTCCTCATAGACTTCACAAAGCTGCAAGCTAACACAGGGTGGATAGAAGATTTGTACTTCTGGAGACAAAAAAAAAAAAAGCAGGGGAAGTTTTCCCTGGGGTATCCCAAGAGGTCATCATGGCAGCAAGCTGCTGACCTACAAAGGATTGAAAGGATGCCAGTGACACTGATTTTTGGTGGGATGTGCTATGCTATCTTGTCCTGAATGTCTGAACATCTGAAAAAGAGAGTGACAGCCATAAAGCTAGGAACTTTAGCCAAACTGGTAGTATTGACAGGTAGACATGAGCCTCACTACTTCAATGAATAAATGGAGTTTGCTTAACTGTTGTAAGTTGTGAAAAAAACACTTCTTTCTCTGACTTTACATATCAAACCCTCCCAGAGCTCACACGGACACACATCTTGTCACCCTTTAGACACCCCAAAGCAAGGTGGTATCTTAGTGGTGGTGCTTATCAGAGAATCAATAAGGTACCAACAGCTCTGTTCAAAGGACTCCCACACACTTAGATATGGCATAAAACATGGACTAGCTTCATCACCTGATAAGGTTAAAGCAAGAAATAATATATTTTTTTTAAGATGGGTATGCATCACTGGACTACAGCTACAGGAAACTGTGGTGCCAGATTTTATTACAGTTTTGCAGTACAAAGGTCTTTGTTAGCTCTAGCAGTATCTCAGATAGCTCCTGTATCTTTTCTCCTAAGTGAAGTGGAACCTCCATCCATAGATTCCATAGGAGCGGGTCCAGAGGAGAGCCACAAAATGATCAGAGGGCTGGAACAACTCTCCCATGAAGAAAGACTGAGGAGTTGGGGTTGTTCAGCCTGGAGAAGGCTGTGGGGAGACCTTCTTGCGTCCTTTCAATACTTAAAGGAGGTCTACAATGAAGATAGGGACCATCTTCTTATCAAGGCCTGTTGCAGTAGGACAAAGGGTGATAGTTTTAAACTAAAAGAGGGGATATTCAGGCTAGATATAAGGAATAAATTTTTTAGGATGAGGGTGGTGAGACACTGGTGGCTCAGAGAGGTAGTAGATGCCCCATCCCTGGAAACATTTAAGGTCAGGTTGGACTGGGCTCTGAGCAACCTGATCTAGTTACACATGTCCCTGCTCATTGCAGGGAAAGTATCTTTTACATCCTTCCTAGCCCCTGCCCTTCAGTGAGAAGGAAAGAGGTGTGGTATGAAAGCTTCTAGACCATTTAAAATTAGTGCTGCCCAGCCTTGTTCACCTCCTCCTCGTAGTCATTTCCTTCCTATTTCCTATCATCACTGTATGTGTATCTGACTTAGCACATGTCTGGCCTCAAGCTCCTTGTGTCTGCTACAGCTGCCTAAAAACACATTTGTAAAACTCCTGAATGTTTTAAGAAATATTAAACATAATTTCTTGCTAGAGTCATAATTATCTTCTGTCTGTGACAGTACCACAGGACAGTAGCCATCAGGAGCAGGGTGATTAAACTGTGTCACACTTCTCACATCATGCACAATGACTGAGATCTCTTTCTACAGTGGTTGTCTTATTAATTGTCCCTTGAGTATATAACAGTGCTGCAGTGCTGCTGTCTGTGACACTTTCTGCACGTCGGACACTGTGGCAACTCTGCATCACTGAATTTTCTGCCAGCAGAGGTGGCATTAGCACAAAGGCAGACCTCAGCCAGCAAAACGCACCCTGATGAGATCTTCTGGAGGCCAGCATCACCGTCCCAAAGAGCAGGTCCCTCCCAGACTGGACATGCTCAACACAGGATGCCTGCAATGCTGCACACAACCCTGCATCCATGTCTGGGTCAGACACACTATGGTGCCATCACACCTCTCTCCTCTTGCATGACCATCAATGGGTCCTCAGGTGCAGCAGTCAGCTACACTCAGGGGTCACAAACTGGGGGCATGTCAGGGTAGGGTGTAGTAGGGAGTGTTGGGTACTCCTCTCCCTTCCTGACTTCCCCCTCAGTCAACTCACCTATTTAGGAAGGCCAAGTAAATCACAGGAATTTGGGTGATCACTATAGCAGGGGAGCTGTGTTTGGGAAAGCAGGGGCTTTGCAAAGGATTTTGACATCCGTGCAGTCTTCCACAGATACCTAAATCCTTAGGTGTGTGAAGAAGTAAGCAGGACTAAGGAGGGGTTTTTACCTCTGTACTGCAATCCATGTACAGTTTTGGGCCAAGTAGACTGAAAAATATTTAAAAGCTTACATTAAACACTACTCACACTGTTCAAGACCTGTGAAAAAGGGACTTTTGTGAACATTTTGAGGGATTGATCACACAGAAGATGAGGCTGATCTGACTCTTGCAGAGAAAAATGTAGATATTAATAAGCTATTTCACAAAGGAGAGAAAGAAATGTCAATTACATGGGTTGTCAGTCGATATACCTCTTTCAATTCTGCCTCTACAATTTAAGCAAAATTATTACCCAAAGAACCAGTGTACCTTCATTTAAAAATCAAAACAAATCCTCTACTATATTTTCACCAGCAAAAGAATGCACCTGTAACAATACCTTTCTGATCCTGCAGTAGCATTCAAACCTCTGACATGATAGAAATAACTGCAGAGCAAGACAGTGGTGGAAAGTCAGGACCCTTGTGAAAGGTTTGCAAACTATCTTTGGGATTCAGAAGGGTGAGCAGGTCTCCAGAATATGGCTGAAGTAATTCCTCTTACTTCCTGGCTTCACAGAGCTGCTCAGGATACCTAGCATGGCCTCATAACACGGTGGGGGAGAACTCAGAGCATAAAAACCGTGTTCCTCTTTTATCGCAGAAAGTAAGAACATGTGGTTTGCAGAGTCAGCATCAAATGGGCATCAGTGACCTAAAAAACAGGTCATTTCCAGAGTAATCTGTGTGTTATGCTGGAGGGTAAGGTGAACTTGAGGGAGTGCTGGCTGCTGGACATGAAAAAATCCAGTCTGAAAACAAAGGCCCAGTATCATTGAATATCTCTGTCTCAGAACACAGCAGTTCTTGGTGGCAGGAAATCTTTCTAGTGTGCAAGCACATGAATTAACCTCTTCCTCTGGAAGACATTTTATCTTATAACATAGATGGAAAATTATCAACTCCATGGCCGAGATGATGCCAAAATCCACTTTAATGACAGGTGCAAAATGATCAGAAAAGAATTATTATCTCCATGGTATACAGAGGGCAATTGTGGCAAGGAAAGAGACTGCTGGGAGCTCGGAGAGCCAGGAGCTGGAGCTCTAGGGGTTCATAGCTGGCACTTTCTCCAAGTGCCTGTGCATATACCAGTTTATGGTATACACTAAATTTCCAAGCAAAAAGAACAAAAGCAGTTAAGAGCCTTTCATCATAATGGCTCAAAGAGGGCACAGAGCCCAGAGATCTGAGCTTTCAGATTTTCAAATAAAAGCATGTTTTCAGCAGATCTAAATCCCCTTTTCCTCTCTCTCGCCTCTCTGGTCCCCACCTCCCTCAGTGAATAACTTACCAGGACCCCACAAAGCCACGTGAAAATGCTGCTTTTAAGCAGATTAACATGGGCCAGTGCCAGGGGTGTGGGGGTCACCTCTGAAGACTGAACTTTTATAGATGACAATTCGTTGGTCCATTGCTGGAACACTTTTGCAAAGGCCTGAAAGCAAAGTCTGTTATTTAAATCTCACCTACAACACGCTTAATAGAGCTCCTCATATCTAAAGAGTTTTGGGTGCACACTGGGGTGTGAAGCAAGGCAGGAACTTCTTCTGTCCAGTCATAACTTTGATACTAAAGCCTTCCTCCCCATCTAAGTCATCCTCTCTGCACTGGGGGTCACAGCCACAGACTATACTATAGGAAGTCCAGCAAATTATGGAGGAAAAACTTGCAATTAAATGCACAAAGTGATCATTAAGTTACTTGTGAGTCAGAGCTGGGAAGAGTTAATGCAGCAGCAGCAAAACCTCTGGGTGCAGGTTAGGGTTAGGGTTGGGGTTATTTATTAATACCCATTTGATAAGACTCCTCCAGCTGGAGCACACCAGCATGTCTCGGACAGGACTTGGGCAGTACAACAGTTACCAGCTATTCCCTCTGTCCTCTGGTGGATACAATGGAGTTACGAGACTCTGCAACATGTTTTTATCCCTGGATGTACAGCAGATTCTTATTCCCATGAAGCAGGAAGGACCTACTCCACATGAAAATAGTATGGCTAGGCTTGCTGGACCCAGAATCTCTTTTCTGGTGCATCTGTGTGGTTGTCCCTGTCCTTGTCCCTGGACACTAGGATGCTCTGAGGGGCCCCAACCCTAACCCTTACACTTCAGGGTGGAACAGCAGAGACTTAACAAGTAAAGAAAGACTCCAGTCCCTCTGCCTATCCTTTCAGGTTTCACCTCTCCCCACTCTCATGGATAGTGATAGCCACATGATCTGCAGCACCATGCATCAGTCATCCAAAAGACAAGACTCAGGAGAAGACAGGGATATAGGGACATGCACAGTCAGTACATCCCCCTCCCCTCCACATCCTACCTTCCAAACTGGAGGTTTCTGAAAGCTGAGTGGGTATAACCAGGCAATAAAACTTCGCAGACAAATTTTCCTATGTGTATGCTTGGGAGCTGGGGTTAGAGGGCCATTGGATGGGACACCTACAGCAGCTTTTGGGTTCTCATTCACCATGTCCCTCTGTTTTTGCCATGCTGCAAATGGCCATCCCACAGCTATTTCCAGAGATGTAGGAGTGAGTTGGGGGAAGTCGGAGATGAACCTTAGACTTCTACCTCTGAGTCAGACTGAGGAGAGAGTTGGGAAGCTAAAAAGGCATAACCCTCACTCACACAAATCCCCTGCTCCAAGAAGAGTAACCTGTAGTGCCTGCTGTCAAGGTGACAAGCAGTGGGGTGGGGATCACCCACCAGCCCCACTGGGGCTGACTCCCCACTGCTCCACACTGGGAAGACAGTCTTTATCTGGAAAGTCCAGCTGCCACAGCTAGGTATCTCCATCCTTCCAGCCCAAACCTCAGACTTTGCCCAAGCTCTGTTGACTGCAAACAAAACAGCCTGGGGAGAGGTGAAGATGTCTGCATTATAGAGGCAGATCAACCTCACACTTTGTGGGGTTGATCTGGATGTCTCCTCCTCTTCATCTCCAAAACAACATGCTGAACTTCTTCCCTTACATAGCAAAAATAACAATACCAGCTGCTGACTTCATGCTCTTTCTGTTACACATTGCCTGAGCAGACATCACTAGAACATTAGGCAGATGCAAAAGGGAGAAATTCCTCCATGAGTTATTTAAAGAAAAATCATATGCCTTTCCCTTTCATGTTGATTAAAGGTTTGTATATTTTTGATTGGATCATAGATCAGCTTCTAGGGGTGGAAATCTATATCAAAGATAGTTTGTTTTCATTGCAAAGGTTTATTTGGCAAATAAAGCTAATTTGGCTAATTAAAGGACATAAAGGAGAGCACGCTGCCTTTTACTGGGCAATAAACTGTGGGCAGTGAGTTAATAAAACAGAAAAATAGTCATCATGGTGAAAAGAGATGCATTTTTTCAGCTTCCCACCTTCACCTCAGAGAAAAGCAGGACTCTGCATTGCTGGATATCCAGAAAGCGCTCAAGGATGGTGGATGCGTGCACACTTCCCACGTCTTTCCTCTTGAATGTGACCAACAAGCTTTGCAACCACAGAGCACCCTCAGCAAGCATCCTCTGTTTGCCACTCACTGAATCCATCTTGCAGCTGCTGTGCCTTTCACCACCCCTTAAGCACTCTGAGCCATAATCAACTCCACCCAGTAAAGGAGCAAAAAGAGACTGTGGCTGCTAGGTTAGCAGTGAAATTTACTGGTTAAGAAAACAGGTGCTAGGAAACAGGTGAAAACACATATCAACCCAGCAGGAACTCACCCACACACAGAGTGTTGTGAAACTGGAGGGGCAGGGATCTTCCTGGGGAACAAGAGGGCTGTGCAGGAACAACCTGAGAACCCCTACACAGCACAGGTGTACGCAGCAAAGGATGTCCCCTAAGAACGTGGACTCTGTGGGGGTAGGTGATCCTACACCCTGTCAATCAGCAGGTCTTCCTGTGGGAGCCGGGTCCCAGCAGAGGATGTAAATCCCGGGCACCACGCGGGCAAAACTCTGCCCTTCACTCCAGGTCTTTGGGTTTGGCCACAAACGACAGCGAGTGCAAGGGCAGGCAGATCCAAGATGCAGTTTCACACGACCTTCCTCCCTGAACCAAAACTGCTGACGTCCACCCAGCCCTGTTTCTGGGCATGGATCCAGGGCCCGCCTGTGAAAGTTTGTCCCCCTTCCAAAACATCTCAGCTGGAAATGCTGAATCCCTGAACCTGATCCAAGAATAACCCTGGACCACAGTTTACCTACATGCAAACACAGCCTCGGTCTGCCTGCTGCACAGGTCTCCAGCAACAACCAGAAAACACTCACCACTACACCTCCAAAACAGGGGTGTGCAGACAAAAAGCAGCTTGCAGGTTTACTAGGGCAATCCATAAATGATCCTGGAAATGACACACTGGCACCCTCAGTTTTTATCCAAAAGCCCAGCTGTCCTACATACTCTGCTTGGCTTGCTACACTGCACACACCACCACTTTGGTATCTCCATCCTTCTGCTTTCTCCTTCACAGGTGCTAAAAAGCCCGGACCTCATCTGTGCAGGTTACGAGAGAAAGACTGGAGAAAGGAGCTGCTGGGGTTTTTTTCTTTTTTTATTTCTTGAGTTAGTCTCATTTTCCACCTAAAATAAATTAGGAAATTATTCTTTTGAGAGGTGTCCTTATCTTTAACAAGATACCTGGATTTCCATATCAAGGGGCTGGCTCTTATTTCTTGGAGATAATACAAAAAAATTCCCCAGGGAATTCAGATGTACATTCAGTGGCTGGTGAGAAAGCTGTTGATAAAAATTAGAAAATATTGGAGGAAAATTAAACAGACTGTGTTTGAGGATTATCTCTATACCCAAATAGGTGTGAAAAAATAAATAAAAGCAATAAAGGCCATTCCATCTAAAGAGAGATATAGAAAGGCTTTTGCAGTAAGAAAAGCAGTCACTGTAGTTCTTATTCTCAAAAAAAAAAAAAAAAGGAACAAAGAGCTCAAATTCATAAACTAGCAAGTGAACATGATTAAAATAATCTATAAACATGAAGCAGTCAAAATAGGAATGTAATTAGGACAGTGAAGGAGAAAAAAAACGAAACACCTGAATTGCAGAATAACACTGCAAAATAACATTTCAAATAGCAATTTAGTCTGTCTCTACTTATAAGGTGGGAGGAAATCAGCTGAAAGAAACCTGATAAGCTGATAACTGGTTTATACCAATTCATTCCTCCCTCCAACACAGCTCCTTTAATGGGACCTTTGTGTATTGGAGAGAAGTGGAGAACTGACTGCCATCCTTGGGGTAACAGTTAAAATCCTCTTCTCAATGAGAAGTTTAATCCCAGATATGTTCAAAGGGCCACGGGACAATAAATGGGCTGGACTATCTTCTGAACAGTGTTCCACCCCAACTCAACCAAACCTGGTGGCCAACAGCTAGCATGTGGTTGAATATCACTGTGAGAAAAAATGACTCTTATGGTCCCTGGGTAGATTCAGATGCTCTAGTCAACTCCTGCTCCAAGCCATGGATAACAGCAGAAGCAGCTCCTGCCAACATCAACCAGCAGCTCTTGCCCAGGTCTTGCTTCAAATCTGGAAGCATGTCCCCTTTGCAAGAGACTACTCAGAGCTGCCGTCCCACTCCAGCAGCTCCTCCTGTCTTTTCATACCCCACCTCTTCACCCTCTCAGCTGCACCTTGCAGGAATCACTTGGGCTCTCAGGAAAGGTCTACGCTGGTTCATAAGGTAAAGCAAGGCACAGCTGGGGTGTGAAAGTGTTTCTGTGGCTTTAGACAAGCACCAGCCCCTTTTTAGTTCTGGTTCCCTCTCAAATTTATTTGCAAACGTTCAGAGGTGCAGGGACATGGGTTTAGCACTTTCTGTTCACAGAGTAATAAAGCTGGTGAAGAGCCTAGGGCACAAGTTTTATAAGGAGCAGCCAGGGGAACTGGGGTTGTTCCATCTGGACAAAAGAAGTCTCAGGGGAGATCTTATTGCTCTCTATGACTACCTGAAAGGAGGTTGTAGTGAGATGGGAGTTGGACTGTTCTTCCAAGTACCAAGCAATAGGACAAGAGGAAATAGCCTCAAGTAGTGCTGGGAAGGTTTAGATTGGACATTAGGAAAAATTTCTTCATGGAAAGGCTTATTAGGCATTGGAACAGGCTGTCCAGGGAACTGATTGAATCACCATCCCTGGAGGTATTTAAAAGGCATGTGGTCATGGTGCTTAGTGTCATGGTTTAGTGGTGGACTTGGCTGTGCTGGGTTAGCAGTTGGACTTAAATGGTCTTAAAGGTCTTTTCCATAAAAAACAAACAAACAAACAAATATACCCAACCCAACCAAAATAAAACTAATAAAAAAAAAAAAAAAACACAAAAAAACCCCAAACACAACAAAACAAAACAAAACTAAACAAAAAAAAAACCACAACAACCAATCAACCAAACAAACAAAAAATAAACACAAAGAAAAAAAAACTACCCAAACAAACAAGCCAAAATCAAGTGATGGCCCTGATGGAAAACTTTTGTTGCTGGCCCCCCATGGCATGCCATAAAGCTGTGCAACCAGCACCAGTCTCACTACAGAGTTAAGGAAAGCAGCACATGGTGAGAAGCTGTGAAAGAGGGTGCTCTTCTGCTCCCTTATGGAGCTGCAAGTAGCTTCTGCAAGATTAAAACAGTTTCTAGTGGAGATTTCCTGGGAGAAATGCAGTTTCTTGGACCATAACTTTGTCCTTGGGAAGATCAGTCTAGTCTAGTCTAGTCTATCCTAGTGTTAGTGGGCAAAGGTAAAGACCATCATAGTTCAAAAGGTACAAACGCTAATTAGCTTTTGCACAAGCCCTCAAATGGCTAAACTTTTTATTGAAAGTCATACGTGTCTATGTAGATAGTGACAGCCTAGATACTTATAACTTCTGATCACCCACAAAACAGGAACCATTTAAGGCAGAAAAGTGATGTTTTCCCCACATCAGCCCTGTGGCTCAGCCTTGGGAGAAGGAAGAGGTTCAGATGACAGATGTTCCCAGGTATTCATCCATTGTAGGGCATCACAGCAGCACCTCTTTCCCACCTCCCTGGCAAGGCCCACGCAGTCTGAAATCACCCTGCTCAGTAGACAAATGGCAACTTTTCCCACCAAGTCCACGGTGCTAACAGGTGGCATCAACAATAAGCAAAGGACAAGTGTCAGGGAGGTAGGTGCAAGGCAGGTCATAGGTGAACACTGTCAGATGATGTGTGACAAGGAGAACTAGGATAAAGAGCTTCAGCTAATGAGTGGATAACAAGGGACAAGGAGAACAAAGATATCTTACATCTGCTCTGCAGCAAGTCTTGGAAATCTGGGAAGACACAGAGAGAGGAGTGTCCAGGAAGAAGCACTGGTACTCCAGAGAGGCAAGGTAGACCTCATTGAGGTCTGAGGATAGAGGCAGATGGGAGCTCTCCCATCACAGCCATGAGCTGTGACCTCTTCCCAGTCAAGCTCTCAATAGGCAGATACCAAAGCACCTGGGATGGACCAGGAAAATAACCTCAACTCCAGCCAGAAACTTCAATGAGGAGGGAAGAGAAAGGAGCAGAGGAAAAGGACATTTTCTCAGCAGGAGAATTGCCATCTCTTGAGAGGCCAGAGATGCACCTGCTCTCCAGCAGAAAGTCCCTGCATCTTCTTTGTCTTCCCCCAGGGTCTTATCAGTGCTAACGGGACCCCTGCAAACTCCCATGAAGCCAAAGGAGAGGATTCATGACTGAGATTGTGATTTGGGGATGTACCATGAAGATGTTCAGCTCTGAGGGATTTTTGCAGCACCCTGAGAAGAGATGGATCATTTGCAAAGAAAACAAAACAACTGGCTCCCTGCTTGGCCTCGTTTTTTTCTCAAGGAGGCAGGTGTCTGATTCAAGGATTTTGGCAGATACTTTATGTACCAGAGGTATGGAGACCGCAGATAGACAGATACCTGCATGGGATAGATTTGCATGAGGGGCATGTTGCATGTGTAACCATAGCCTGATAATCAACTGAAAAAAATAAACTTTTTACACTTTTGGAAATAAGTAGCAGCCCTATTTAAGGCTGCTTGTTTGGTAAACAAGCCTAGGTCAAGAGAAATCTTGCAGCTGGCTATGTGAACCCTAGGTTCTATATGTTTTTTTTAGTGGTCATCAACATCATATTTATCTTGTCTATTATGTCCAGTGATAGGACAAGGGGCAATGGGTGCAAACTGGAGATAGGAGATTCCAAAGAAATGTAAGGAAAAACTTTTTCACAGTCATGGTGACAGAGCCTGGATCAGGCTGCCCAAGAAGTTGCGGGGTCGCCTTCTCTGGGGACATTCAAAACCCGCCTGGACACGTTCCTGTGTGACCTGCTCTAGGTGGTCCTGCTCTGGCAAGGGGGTTGGACTCGCTGATCTTTTGAGGTCCCTTCCAACCTTTAACATTTTGTGATTCTGTGATCAGCCTATGGGCCAAGTGAAAAATGAACTTAGGGAAATTAGAACTTGTGTTAGGCTGTGCTGCCTGCTCCCACAGTGGTGACTGGTACTCAGAGGTGCTCCAGTCAGCTCCAGACACTGAAAAATCCTGAGTCAGGCCTTAAAATTCACTTGTCCCGCTTGAAAACCCACAAGAGATTTTGACATTTATGAATAATAATAACAGAAGCAGCAGCAACAACCTTGGTGTCTTACCCTTGGCTTTCTGCCATATTTCCAGCTTGCATTTCTCAGCTAGAATTTACTTTTTGATCATGAAGCCTGAGAAAATTATGTGACAGAGGGCCCTAGGAGCTGGATGTATAAGGAAAAAACTCATATACTGGAAAACTAAGAGTAAAATTATACAACAGTGTTCTGCCTGGCATCTTTACAAAGCAGGCATATATGTATTTCTTTCACTTACCTAGACAAATCTACCAAACATCTGTCCTCTCCAGCAACTAAGGGACTTTATGAGACAATAAAACCACAGTGAATAAACTCAGATAAGGAGCATAAGGAGCAATAAATGATTGGCTTGACAAAAAAAAAAAAAAAAAAAAAAAAAAACAACCAACAACTTGCCTTGCAAAAAATTGGAACAGCTTACAAACCAACAGGGAAAAATTAAACAGCTTTAAACCTGATTTCCGTCTGCAGGCTTTTGGGGGACAGGGGTTTGCATCCCAATGACCTTCTGCACACGAAGCATTTTTATCTCCTTTTTTTGTGTCTGCGTATTTGGACATTTTTAGTTGTGTTCTTTTCTCAATGTCTTCAGTTTTGACTTGAAAAGGTGGAATAACAGAGCAGCAAGAGGAAAGCCAAAAATATTCTTGATTTTCATTTTCCAAACATGGCCAGTCTGGAGGTGAAGAGGAAAAAAAAAACCCAACGTTTTATTTGGTGGGTTAAGGCAAATGCCCCATTTGGGGAAAGAAAAAAAAGAAAAAGCTGTTTCCAATCCAAACAAGCTTCTGCAACAACCTTAAACCTGCTGCCTCAGTTTCCCTGTGTGTAAAACACTAAAAATAGCTTCCTCCTAGAGGAAGCTCTGAGGAGTAATTAACTAATGCTTGCAAAGTAGCAGCAAGGACTAATTACTATCATTATGCAGGAGAAGAACAGTCGGGGTTTGCTTTGGTCCTAATGGTGCTTGTTTTCCTGGGCTCAACGAGCCACTGCATCAGTGAGCCACTGATGGGGCTGTAAGTGGCTCCCCAATGCGCTGCAGCAGTTTCTCAGAATATAAACACTAACAAATTAATTTAGCTCTCCAACAGCCTCCGGGAAAATGAAGGCTCCAGCCTCCACGCAGCACGTCATGCTGGGGAAAAGAAAAATAATGTTATTCCCATTATTCTGGGATGATAAAGTGCCTGGGCTGAGTTGTGTATCTCCATCTGCCCATTGATTTCCCCTGCCAATCTAATATGGTTACGCCAGCAGGAGCACCATCATGGCTCTGGTGCAGCACCTGGAGCCATTCCCTAGGAGCAAGGAACTGGGATGGGTTCATCACTGGTCCATGCTGGTGCAGGCAGAATAGGGGAAAACACCTGATTTTAGAAGGAGTGATGGAGAAGGAAGGACTTAGCCTAAAGACATGAGATGAGCCATGTACCTTCTGGCAAAAATTCAGGCCCTGGCTGAAGACCAGGAATGGCTTAGGGACGGCTGAGGTATGGACATTGCTAAATTCATCAATGGAGGAGTGGCTTCTGGTTGCAGACAGGCCTTTTACTAGCAGAGTGATGTTACAAAACAGATCAACCAAACTACAATGTGCCCAAGTAAACGTTTATTTACCTGGGAGAATAGCAGCTTCTCTGTCATCCTCAGGTTTTGTATCAGGAAAGGCTGCCAGGTCAATAGATCTGTGTGAGTGCAACCAGAAATTAGAGTGGGGTACAGGAACAGGCTGCTGTTTACAATATGCAGAGGTCCATCCTCTGCACGGCTTTTCCTGGAGGATGCACTAGACAGGCAGAGACACCATCCTTCAGCAGCGTGACACCACCAGCACCTGCAGACCGATACAAGGCTTTCCACAGGTTGGAAAGAGAAATAGCCAAGTTCAGGCTAAGTGCAGGCTGGGAACCACAATTCAGATTTAATTGCATTCCCCAATGAGACAACTGGAGAGGAATAGTCTTGCTGGTAAATGTCTGTTTGAGAAGACCTAACGAAGCAGGGAAATGGGAATAGTCCTTGGCCTGAACATCTTCCAAGGCTGTATCATAAAGACAAGGAGCTGCTGGGAAAAGGCAGAGTGGAGGAGACCTTTTTCACAGCTCTTTCTTGAAAGAGTTTTTTAAATCAATACTTCTATATGTCTATATGCATCCATGCACATACCCTCTCAAAAAGCAAGGCAAGAAGTCAAGTATTAGTGTTAGTGTTTGAAAAGTGGCTCTCATCAAGCAAAATACCTTGAAATCTTCCATGCAATACTCTAAAAACAAACAACTTTCAAAATAAAACATGATCAAGTGCAGAGTCACCGATAGACCAAAATTTTAAGTAAAGCCTTCGAAGTCCCTTCTCACCTTCCCAAAATATTTTGGAGATGGGAGAGCCATTCAAACTCACCCGCCCTAACAAACAGGCTGGTAAGGTCTTTTGTCTTCTGATGGTGAAAAATTAGCCCTGATGAGCTAATTACTGATACAGATGTGGGGCAAGGACTGGCACATATGGGGATATAGAAGAGATGGGAAGGAGGAGACAGTCTCAGCAAAACCAAGGTGCTCAAATGCCACTGAGGGAGGGTGACAATCTGTCCCTGTCTGGACAATCTGGGGCAGGTGCCATCAGAACAGTAGCAGTGCAGTGCAGACTGGCTGTATGCAGAGCAGGATGCTGGAGCTGCAGCTCTGTGGCATGAAGATGAGAGTGAAATGCTGTGAGCCACCTCTTGCTGCCTAGAAGCAAAAGATCTTTCTTTCCCCCAGGAAGAAGGTGCCCTTTTAGAGCCAGATGGGTCTGATCCTCCTGCTCACTCCAAAGTCCCTACAATTAGTAGGATTACACTTGGAAAAAACAGCCTGTGTTACCCCAATATGACATTAGATGTCACCCATGCACTGCATTTACTGCCTGTCCCTCTCTCCTGGTCCCCACATGGGAAAGTCATGCACAGCCCATTACCCCTCACACCCAAGGACTGGTGATTCAACCTGGAGGGATCACTGAAGGTCACAAAGTCCAGGCACATGGAGATGCTCTCAGTGCCAAGAGAAATGCCCACAGCCCAGGATCTGATACCTCAGCCTGGGAGAGGTGGGACAGGACAACAGCATCCACACCCCCATGGCCTTTCAGGACATGGGTAGGTAGATATTTGGCTATAACCCAGCAGAGCCAGGACTCACACGTTGGTCCAAGATGCAGATGCTTAACTCTGTGCACAGTCCATGACCTGCGCCAGTTAGCACTGCTCATGCCTTGGCACCCTCTGGGAAGACTGAAAGGTGTAGATATAGGTCCCCAAAGGGGTGCACGTCTAATTCAGCTAGAAAAGTAAGTGTACAGTTGTACGGACTTTAGACATCACATGCCACATATCCATGGCCACGTAATGGGTCCTCAGAGGGGACTGCAGCCAGAGATGACATAGAGGTGCCTGGACCCCTACTGTTCTGTAAGGCTACCAGGGTGCTCTGCATCCTCCCACCCATGCTCTCCTGGCTGAACGCCTCCTTTACACCACCTTTCTTTCAAGGGCTGCTTTTGCCCTCCCACTCCCGTGTAAAAGGAGCAGAGGCAAAGCAAGCCCTTGGAAGGTGTCCACCAGGCTGCAAAGAAGGGTTGGAGCCAGCTGAGCAGCCTCACGCTGGGAACCACCCCTGGTGCCATTTGGGTGCTGACCCTGTCCTACACCAAGTGGGTCAGGATCTCTCCCAGTAGTGATCAGGGCCAACAGGAGGAATCTCAGCATCCCCGAGTCCCGCTGATGGGTGAAGGAGGCCAGCATCACTAAAGTCTGTGGAAATCCCCTTCCACATTCCCAGCTGCGGTGTTTCCTCTCTTTTGAGGGCGTGTGGTGGTGGCAGGCGGGGGAGGCACTTTGGGGAACATGTTTACAGAGCTCCTGCCAAACCACAGGAAGTCCCAGCTTCTGGGGATGAAGAATGGGAGGAGGAGGAGGAGGCCAAAGCTCTGTCAACTCCTCTCCACCACCACCAGCAAACAAAAGCCCGAGCACAGCACTGCTGTTATGCTGGGCCATATGAAATGCAGGAGGGGCTGGAACCTTCTCCCCTTGATGCTTTACCTCAGAGATATCTTCACCTTCTAAGCAGGTGAACTCCATCAGCAAAGGGAGAGAAAAGCATCTGGGAAATATGTTGCTCCTTTACACACATCTAGTGTTAAACACACCATGGTGGACAGCAGAGATTTTGGCTCTGGCAACAGAGGATAGACCCATCAGTTCATGGTGCAGAAAGCTGATAGCTAGCTGTCTTAAAATTGATTTGTGCTGATTTCTAAATAAGATTCATTTGTTGCATTCCTATTTACACATCTGAGGACTGTCATCTTGTACAGTTCTTGGTGTCTCAAGGGCTGACAGCAGAACAGCCCAAGCATCTGAGGAATCTGCTGCCATTGCCTCCACTGCTGCCATTGCCACCACTCCCAGTCCCAAGATGTCGCTTGCCCAGTGAGGCTATCAAAGGCTTGGGCAACATTTGAAGATGCTCCTCCTTGATCAGAAGGTGTCGGACATCCCTACAACATACCCTGTAGAATGCCAAAGAGCTCTTGAGAGGGTCATCATGGGGCTCTCCTCTGCTGACGCCACCTGAGCAGGATTTGGGCAGCAGGTCCACAGCACAGTAAGCTTTTCATATTCCTCTTGATCTCATCAGGGACAACAGCCTTACAGCAGCCAAGAGCTACCTTGGAGTGTAAGGCCTTGCCCTCGCAGCCCTGGGTGGCTTTTATCTCAGAGCACAAGACTTTACACTTGCAGTCTTGGATAACCTCGGTTGCACTCTTGGTGAAGACCATGCATTCCTAAGTATCTAAAGAGAAGCACTACTCACTATTCACCGGAGAAGTTCTTTGTATGGCTGCTCCCTGTCCTCACCATTTCACTTGTTCAATGAGGACAGGCATCCACATCCTGATCTATCTATTCACATCCATGGGGGCACAGACAAGCAGAAAAACAAACCACCTACCAAAGCACTGCCTCGTATGATTCAAGCCATTCAGAACTGCAAACTAATGCGTGACAGACTGGATTTAAGTCCTAAAGAAAAATATAAGTTCATTTACTGGGCATGCTGTTTCAGAGTGAATAATATAGCTCTGTTTTAATAGCCATTAAACAGCCAGATTCAATAAGAGAGCAAAGTTCCCAGAAGGCTTCAGCTAACAATGAACATCGGCAGGAATAGAAGTTATTGTAGTTTATATAATTAGTACTATTCTCCACCCCTGTTTGGTAACCGCTTTATCAAATCGCAGATGTCCATGCTGAGTCAAGTGTTGCTGGAACACCTTGCAGTCAAAATCCTTGTGCGGGCTCTTATATCCTGCAGTGTTCATTATCATTAATTAAGCATGTACAATTCCAGTTCCCAGAAGAATGCCCTCTTTTATTAACTAAGCAATAGTTAAACTCAAGAGAATTCAACATACATTTTTAATACAAATTCAACAGACAGTATTGACATTTCCTTTTGGTTTACTGCAGCCTTTTACGTCATGAACACCATTGTGATGACCCAGTGAGGTTGTGCTTCTCCTCTCTATGCTAAAATCCCCAATTCTTTAAAGCTTTCCTCCTAGGTCTCATTTCCCAGGTCTTTCTATCACACTGTTCTAGACAGATTCAGAAATACATTGCCCCACTTCTGAGTGCTAAACTTTGAGTTTCAGGCTAGGCTATATGCTTGTTTACACCTCCCGGTATGCTCTTTGCTGTCTCCAGAAGAGGGTGGATTTCCTGACTCACATTCCCTGTAACCCATTGCCCAAACCGGTTGTTCCCCATTCTGTATTTGTGCAGCTGGATGTTCTTGCCTTATTCCACCCCACGCGTCTCCCAACTGAATCTCATGCTACTTTCGAAAGATTGTTCTTCCAACCAAGTGGAGGCCACCCTTCATCCCAATTTCAATGTCATTCTCAGCCCTTCCTGGCTCTGCATGTCCTGTGGATCAAATAATCCTCCTCTATATTCAATCATCCGTGCTGCAGACCCGTGCTCATCATTGCCTTCCTGTCTTGGAAGCCACATAAACAAGCAACTGAGGCATGTGGTTTGGAAGATCAGTGATGAAAGCCTTGATGGAGCCAAGGCACGTGGCAGCTACTGCATCTCCCCTTTCCAGAAGGACTCTCACAAAGAAAATTGGATTGATCCTAAAGTTTCTTCTTGACCATTCCTAAGGACTGCTACCCATCTCCTTGGTACCCACCATGTGTTTGTAAAGTGGTCATTTGATTGCCTATCTTTTACTTGTTCTTTGTAAGACTAGATGTTTCCTAACATATTTCCCCTGTTGGCTCTGTTAATCCTATTTTACTGTATAGACACTGTATGCCCTAATGTCTTAATGGGACTCTGTCTCACCAATCCCTGATCCTCAGCAAGAAACAGTCCTGTTGCAGGTCACTAGGGAAAAAAAAAACCAAACAAACATCTGCAAAACATATCTGCTGAATATTCCCACTGCCTGCAAGCACTGGTGTGTCCTTCATCAGAACCTAAGATAACACTTAACTTTAAGCACACAAGTAACACATTACCAGCTTCACTACAGGTCCACATAGCTTTGGCTCTGTCTCCTAACATTGTCAAGCTTAAATGTCTCCATCTGTGGATACAAAAATAGCTGGTGATGCTTATCTATTTCAGAGAGCACCTGTGAAATGGATTCACATATGACCAAGGCCTTCCAAGTCTCAAAGGAAAAACACATGAGCCAAATCCTGCTCACTCTCAGGACTGTCAGTTGGCCTGCAGTGACTGTGGGTGCCACTGCCTGGGCAGGCTTGAGGCTCTCAGATATGATGGGTCATGAAAACTGACAGCAAAGCGTCCTCCTGGTTTGTTCTTCTCTAAGATTCTCTTGGAAACACTTCCTCCCCAACAATTAAAAAATTAAAGAAGAGTAAGGAACAAGACTGAATCTAAGTGGATTACCATGGACACCATCTGCTCTCCCAGGATCACCCAGTCCCAGTGGTTGGCACCTGACCAACCTGGAGGTGTGAGGTACAAAAAGCAATTCTCAAGGTAGTTAATGAAAATTGGATGAGGACTGCCAGAAGTCGCCTTTCTAACCCAAAGAAGCTTCAATTGCTCCTTGCAAAGTCAGCCCCCCAGGAGGGAAAAAAATGTGGGAATAGATTATGGTGCTCTGGGAAATAGATTACGGTGCTCTAATCATGTTTAAAACAGCTTGTGCTCACCTCATTGGAGAAATGGGAACCCAGGATTTCTTCAGTGCTTCCCGGTGAAGCCCATGTGCCCATCCTCCTGGAAGGGCAACCATTCCCATGAAGGCTGGGCTGAAGAGCCTGAAGAAAATGCAATTGCAATGGGGAATGAGCTGAGGGTGCCACTGTCTCCCTCTGGCAGCAACCCACAGGGTTTATGTATGTGAGCTGCTTTGTACCTGGTGATATGACTGAGACCCGTGGTAAGGTGGCCTCAGGGGAATCTCAAACACATTTCACTGAAGCACCTACATTAAAAGCCAGCTCTCCAGGGTCCTTATACAAAGAAAAGGCAGAGCATCACTCCTGGAACTTCTTTAGGGACCTATAAGACAGCAAGCATGAATCCCAGCCCCTCTGTTGTGTTTCTTTTTTTTTTTTTTTTCTCTACTGCTTTGGGGCAAGATGCTCAGTTACAACAGGGAGGAATCAAGAGCTTGCATTGCTCCCATTGCGCAGCTAAGATCTGCTTCAGGCTGCTCAGATCTCCTAGAAAAGTGAGATAAAATTCACCCCAAAGCCAGTGCTAGACTTTTCAGTGCTACAAAATGGAAGTGACCCTACACAAACAACTGGACAAATAAGCCAGCCCACACCAGCCAACTGTCAGTCAGCCTTCCTTCTGAAAATGAAAAGCAAAGCAACTCCCAGAGGTCTCTCCCACTCCAGGGATGGCTTTGCATTTATAAATTATGCCAAGATTATCTCTGTCCCCAGCACTGCCATATTCACTTAGTCTGTGCTTGCTGGGGATTAATTGCTGCTGCATTGGCTGCACTGCAGAATAAAAGCTGGGGATGCAGCAAACTCCTAATTACCACCATCATTCAGTGGCAGTAAGGGGTGATAAATGTAAAGCCAAATATATGATGAAACACTTTCAGTTTTAAGGTAGTCTGCAATTAACCAGCGCAGGCTGCTGCTGGGAAGGGAACGGAGACAAACAGGAACAGGCATCCCGAGCAAGAAAGGAGACCAGGGTTGCACTGCGTGAGATAGCAATGCCTGGCATCACCAGGCACCATCCAAGGATCAGCAGGTGATTCTTGCTCTTACCATGTCTTTGCATGATGTTTGACAGTGCCTGGGTGCAGTTTCCACCTTACCCCCTACACCCTCCTCTCCCACGTGGGCAGGAGGCCTCATCCGCACTGCACAGCTGCACTGGTGCCATCTTCCAGGGTTCTGCATTCAAAAGAGGTGCTCCAGGACAGTCCCCCCATCCAATCTCTTTCCCTGATGGACAACATATGTCATGTGGGGAAAATCGGAGATATCTGAAGAAAGACACCTAGAAGTCTGGTGCTATTGCTGGTTTGAGCGCAGAGCACTGAATTTTGAGCTTGCTTTCCAGCTCAAACTCTCTGGTTATATCCTGATATCCTGCCTGAGTGTGAAGAAAGAAGGAGCTTCATCTCTGCCAGAAACATCTTTGGCATGCAGAACTCATCCACAGCCTCACCATCCTCATCCATGGTGGGAGCAAGCAGTAAACACACTGCTCCTCACTGAATCTGGTCTGAGGCAGAGTAAAGCCAAGATCCATGGGACTGCAGGAAGGTCCTGGACACCAATACGGCTGTCGCTCTGGTGCTGCGGGACTTCCAAGCACATGGAAATGTGGTGAGAGCTCCAGATGAAACACCAGGAGCTCCATGGCCTTGAGTGGGACTGGGCTGGAAATCTGTCAAGCTTTCTCATGAGATTTCCTCTCTCCCTCCTGGTTCTGTTTGGGCTGGAAACACCATGAGAATAACTTTCCTCCTTGCATTTCAGCAGTTTTGCTTCCGGGCCTGGGCTAAACAAGGAAGTGCAGAGGCGTGGGAACTGAGGGGAGACACAAACACATGAGAGCACAGTCTGAACTGCTCCAAATCTCTACGTGCGACTCACTGCCTCCATCGAGGCAATTCTCCTGCTAGCTTCACTGCTCTGCCTGGGCTGACACCTTCAGGTGGAGACGGTTATCTCAGCCTTCCATGTAGACAGCAAAGCAAGCCCAGCAATAGCCACTCAAATTTTACTGGTGTGAGACAAGAACACTTGGACCGGGATCTCAATGACTTTTAAAGACACATCACTGAGCCCACACCTTGGACACAGATCCCAAAATTCCAGAGAGCCTTGGGTCTTTTGCTGCCTGCAGTGAGGTGTGGTAAAAGGGCTTGACTTCTCGATGCACTCAGCATCTCAGCAGCCTGAGAACAATGCATTTCACATAACTGAAGTCAAACTGATAGTGTGGAGTACCACAACCCACTGGCACTTCAGCTAAGGTTGACCCATTTCTCCAGTATCCAGATTTCTTCACTGCTACATGTCTTCAGCACCCACTGACAAAACAAGGTGTGCCCACATGAGCATGTATGGCATGTAGGGATGAATAATGCTCCTCTCATCCCATACATATTTCAAGATAAAGTTCAGGCATCCCCACAGGCTAATGCACCACCTAACGTATGTTTAGACCAAACATTCCGTACCTCAAAGGTACAAAGAATGAGGAAATGGAAAGGAGTTTTTCCCATCCCAGCCATCTTGCACTTTAAGGCACTGCTCTTTCCCAGAAGTCTCCACCATATTGGCATGGGAATCCCCTTGGGATTATTAGGATCTACTCAGTAGTTCAAAGGTTAATTTGAGCAACACGAAAGCTATAAGCAGAAAGGAGGGGACAATTTCTAGCAGCAGGGCTGTGGAGCTACTAAGCACTTCCCTCTGGAGGTCTCATAATTATTTAATTATTTCTGCACTAATAGCTAGTATGATTTAAAGTATTCAAGGTCTCTTAGGCTTTGTGAAAGAAGCAAGCCTTTCATGGGTTTTAAGGAACTCGAAATAGGAGATGGGTGTAGCAGCCTCCTAGCCCAGCAGGCCTTGCCTCTCAGCACTGGGCACTTAAGGCAAATGACTGCACTTACTTGGCTATGTGACCATTTGGACCAGACCACAGTCACCACAGTCAAAGAAGTTCAGATGCACTTCAAGGACCTGCAGACAGTGTCAGCACTAGCCAGGAGAGAACTTAGTGACTAGAGAGGCCACTTCCAATTCCATCTAAAAATTTGTTGCATCTGTATAGTGCTCAGCACCAAGGGATCTCCATCCTACAAGAGCATTCTTACTGAGCAGGTTATATCTGAATTTGAGCCCATCAGTCAGGGTTGCTACCAGTTGCGAAGTCATCGTCCCTTCCTGGACAGTGCTACCTACCACTACCACCACCTAACCAGGTTCTGTTGTCCTCTCCTCTACAGCAAGCACCATCATGTACCTGCTCTGTACATTGATGTCAACTGCAGAGCTGGAACTGCAGCCCCAGAAGCACGTGCAGCACTTCTCAATGTCCTTGGCTCAGAGAGAGAGAAGCACAGCCCTGAGCTGTGTTGGCCTCCCCCTGTCAGAAGCAGCAAGAGAGGTAGAGATGCACCCAAGAGCTATCCTGTGACTCTGGTCCCTGCCAGCTTTCTCCATTCTGCCCTGCCCAAGGCACTTTTCCCTGTCACAGTCTGGCACGTCTATTTTAGATCTCAAAGGCAGAGGATTGCCACATATCACAGGCAACACATTCCCACTGGGGAAGCAGGGTCCTAGCACAGTGTGGCATCAATGACATGCCCTTGAGGTTCAGAGAAGAAGGACCTAACTGCTTGTTAATCCTGCTTCCCAGCTGGTGATTTCTAGAGATAACCTAGCCAGGGAATTCTAGAGAAAACTTTTAAAAGAACTTAGAGTAATGCACTGTGAGAATAAAATCCCCAGCCTTGCAGCTCACAGGGAGGCAACGCTGTACAATGAACACAGATCCAAGGCATCATAAAACAAGCAGGCAAGTCTATATGACCTTCTAGTAAAATCACCTCTCTCTTTCATTGATTTGCATTAGAAACCTACATATGACCTCCTGTGTTGGGGTAGATTACATGTACCTTTCAGCCCCATTTTTCATGGTTCTAGGGTTTTCTTCTGTTATCTCATGCTAGGTGCTTTTCATCTTTGAAATGACTCATGTTCACACGTTCATCACCATCACATTCCACTCCTTGCTCTTATCCCAGGCCCTCTTCCCCAGCCAGCATGAGCCCTCAGCCTGTTATTGACCTCTCAGCATTACAGTCTTGAGCTCTTCAGACTTTGCCTGCAACTTAACCCATTATCACTTACATTAGTTCAAACATGTCTTGGAGAAAATACAGCAACCTGGAAGCACAAGATAAGGCCACATGATTGCTCCCCTAGAAGACAAGCACATACTCAGTGGCCATCTAGATGTTACCTTACATAGTCCTGCCATCAAGGGCTAAGAAATGAATCAACAGGACAGTGCTGCACTTTTACACATGCAGGAAAAAGAGGAAGTTATGAAGCTAGGTCATGAAATCAGAGCTGCTTTACTCAGGGTGGTCAGCTTGTCATTGTGCAATTCACCACCTGAGTCACAGGAGTGGAATTCATCTCACGTACATTTAGACATCTAAAATGTAGAATTTTATGTCTGGCTATGTAGCTTTAGCTTCTTTTGCAGTTTATGATTCATTTGACCTCTCTCAGATATGACTGTAGATTGAATCACACTCTTGTTCTTCCTATTTCTCTGCAGCAGCAACAAAGGGAGCCAACAGTGACTAGTTCATCTGAAGTCAGACATCTCCATTTTACATGCCAAAATAAGAGCAAAGGAATCCCACTCTGGGTATTGTCATTTCACCCTAATTGAAGGGCTTAAAACTTTCAAAGCAGAAGGACAATGACAGCTGAGTTTGTGGTGGAGCTTTTCATGCCAACATTCAGAGACCATTTCTCCCCTGCCAGCTTGCTCAGCTTAATTCATGGGAATGTCTAGAAATGGGAACCCCTGGCGCACAGCAAAAATAAGCCAGGCTCTGGCATTTGTGTGAGCAAACAGTTCTTAATTATTTGTCTAATACTAGCATTGTGCAGTAACCATATGCACCGAGAGGTCTGCAGAGGGTTCTTTGCCACAAAGACCCACATACAAACCTCCACATGGAAGGTGGGTCTAGCATTCCTGCAGTGTTCAGGTGCAAGAGCACAGTGCCAAACTATAACCATTTTCAGCGTGTCTGAGGAGTTTATAAGGTATAATGAATCTGCCCTTAAACATCAGTTGGGTCAGGAAAGATTGGAAAGACAGGAAATGTGAGCTAATGCTGGTCAACTAGGAGATGTACCACAGGCATGGTGCAAACTCACCTGTGTTCTGAAAAGGGCAGGAGCATGCTGGTGGCAGGAGTGATGAGGAGAACCACAGCAGTAGGGTTTTCTGTGTGGAAAGGACACGATTACCCTGGGAGAGCACTGCAGGGCCAGGCTGCAAAGAGGGTCTCTGAGCTATGAAGATGGAGGCAAAATTACTTATAAGCCCCTGGAGGTTGGATACCTGGGGAGTCTGGATTTCTCCCTTCATTTGGAGATTATTCAAATGTGACTAGAAATTAGGACATAATCATTTCATCTTCCCACCCCCAGAATTATTGCTAGCAGAGGATTCTAAGGCAGAGCAGAGCCAGGAGGGAAGGAAATGTCTTGGGCTGTGCCCATGGGCTGCAGTCAGACCCCATGGGGCTACAGCAGGGCCAGGAGGAGAGCACTGGGGAAGGAAGTCTTACAGCAAGGTCGGACAGCAGCTGTCTCCAGGAATGAATCCAGGAGCAGTGTCCTCCTGGGATGGGCCAGGAGAATCTTGTGTTGACTGACTGCCCTTCCTGAGTTTGGGAGGAAATTAATCTCCCACCATGGGCTTCAGTTTATTTTTGCATTGCAAGTTAGCCCAAAGGGAAAAAAAAAAATTCATAAAAAAATTCTATTCCCTAAAAGGAATCACAAATTTCACAGCGACCTAAGTAGATTAGTCAAATCCCTGTGACCGTCAGCAGTTTCACTTAGGTCAAAGCCTGGCATAACTCAATCTCTGTGAGAAGAGAGGAGAGGAGCAGGCCAGATTGCCTAGAACTGCAGACAGTCCAGCTTCTCCAAGAAGGACCTTCTGCAATATCTGGAGGGAAATATCCCTTTTGCATCCCTGCAGTAGAGAGACGAATGGTCCAACTGGCACGGAGTGCAGACAGAGAACGGGAGCGTTATCTCTTGTAGATACCACAGTGAGACCTTCCAAGCTGGGAAGCAGAAGGAGGACCAATTTCCCAGGCTAGAAGACATCAAAGGCTGTGTGAAACCTTCTGAAAATGCTCACCCTGAATTTCTCATGCATGAGTGGGCATATGGGATAATTCTCCATAGGGTCAGGGAAATGTAGAAAGTGGAGCAGTTGGGTTCTGATTAGCCTCTTGCTCTGGGGGAGAAAATGAAGAGAATTTAGCTCAAAACCTAAAAATAAATATGCCACCCATAGGTTTGGTTTTGCACAAAAATTGGCCTGAGTTAGGTAACCTAGGGCCCTTTTTGGATAAAATAATTTCCTTCCCCCGGCAAACATGTCTGTGTTAATGGGCTCACAGAGGCATCAGCCTTTCAAGCTGTGCCTCAAATTTCATCCAGGGGATCAGTAATGTGAAGAAGCAACAGCTCTGCTGCTGCAATGCACTCATTAAGCAGAGAGGTGTTGAAGAAGGAAATCGAGGACAATCTTTTGTATTACTCTAAGGAGAAATAGGGCTTTCAGCTCGTAGTCCAGAGTTTTATAAAGATTTGCCTCTCTCTGTGAGAGGAAGGAGACTTTTGATAGAAACCCAACAGAAAGTCTCCTGCTCCATTATGTGAATACAAAGTACTGGCTTTACCGTGAAGCAAAATAAGATTGCACAGCCCATAGTGTCTGCCCTCCACTGCAGAGATGTGGGAGACTTTTCTAATTGTTTCCCTCTCCCCAGTGAAGATGCCTGTGCAGTTTTTAGAAGAAACAAATATTTCTTTTTGCAATTCTTAGCTCTCCACATAGGGAAGTTTGTTCTTTTTCTGTGACTTCTCTGCTGTTTGAACACTTTCAGTGGTACCTGCCCTGAAGTTTTCAAAATTATGAGTCAGGAACTTGGAAATCCTTACATTGATTTAGAAACTGAAAGATTAAAAACAAAACTGCAAAAGACACTCCAACCGCAAAGACTTTTGAGTTGCTTCTGGTCTTGAGCTTTTAAGGTTGAGAATGGCAAAGCCCCGCTGTGGTGTTTCCGGGTACTATCACACCTGCTTTTCTATCTGCCGTTTCTTTTCTTGTGTTAAGTAAGAGTTCTTTGAGGTAGAAAGCATCTTTCTGTCCCATGAATGTGCAGCATTTAGCACAAGGCGAACTTCATGCAGGATGCAGCCTCCTGGGTACAGGAAGAATGAATGCAAATCATTATGATCAGACATTTTACCTAAGAAATAGATAATCTGAGCAAAAATATGTGAGGAGAAATCAAGATAACAGAGGGGATAAGGGGAGGCAGACAGCATAGTTATCCACCATAGCTGCCAGCATTTTCAGTCTTTGGTATTTGCTCCTGACTCAGTGAGAGCTTTCATGTGGGGGGAAAAGGAATGCTAACGGAGATACCCATGATGCTGGTGCACACAGGAAAGGACCTTCAGGTCCAGTTTTTTAATAGCTGAACCCTCTGCTATTCCTCTAACACCAAAATGACAAAAAGCATGGGTTGGGCTTTGCACTAAGTGGGTTCAGGCTGTGCAGAGGTAATGTGGCCCTTCGCTCCTCATTATTTCACCAGTCTGATATATGTTCTCATGCATTTCCACACCGTCCACCCCCAGAAAGCTGGAATTCCCTAATGCACTTTTCACAGTAACATTTTCCAGACCACTTTGCAAGAGGTAAAGCAGCATGAATATTTTCAGCATGGCTTTAGCAGAAGCTCACTGCTCTTACCTGGCCACTCCGTGTCTGTATCCTGGTAGAGTCCTTCAGCAATCTTCAACTCCTCTTGACTTCTCCTTTTTGTGGTGTTTGTTTCTTTGCCCTTCTTAAATAAACCATTGGCAGTTACTATGGTAACACGCCTCATTCTTTCTCTCTCCTCCCTAAAAGTCTATTTCTATTTAACAAGCTTTTAAAATGACTCTATTTATACTTCCTTTTGTTATCCTGCCCTGTTCCCTTGCAGCCAGACAAGGGCAGTCATGGAGCAGTGCATGCACTAGCGTGTGTTACTAATAATGTCCATCCATAAACACGAGAGCAAGCTGTGGGGATCAAAGCTGTGACCTTCATCGGGAGATGCCCTGCTTCTTAGACGAACAAAAAGGAAACCTGAGACATTTCACACCACGTGCTCTGGTGAGAAGCACTTCTAGCCAGGGCCATCCCCATCTCTCCACTCTCCAGCAGTGTGCTGAGGAGCTCCAAGTCCCCAGAAACAGGCATCATGTGGGAAACAGCCTTGCTATCACTGCAAGCAGCTCCCACCTTTCCTCTTTTCTCCACGTCAGACATTCATCATACTGGTAATTGGATAAAGAGAAAAAAGTATGAGCTGTGTTCCTTCTTGCTTCCTATTCTGTTAAAAGAAAAGCTCCCTTCCTCTCTATGTTTTTTTGGTTTAAATCTCAGGATTATTAGCAAGTGTCAGGGTTTATTTCCTTAAGGTTCGTGATATAATTTAAACATGTATATCACAACTTACCTTAACCCTTAGCTGAAGTAGTAGGTGTCTGAATTTTTACAATGGCAGCTTTTCTCCTATTGTTTTTCAGGCATTTCTGCTAGTAGAAAACAATGGGTCAGAAACAGTCCAAGTACAATTTGATTCCTTTCTCCATTGAGAGGTTTCACTTGCACAGTCAGGCTGGTGCCAGAAACCACACGTTTTTTGGTCATCTTTAGGGTGTTCCAGGAAACATATTGTCAACAGATCTCAATTTTTCAGTAGGAAAAGCAAGTAAAAGAAAGACTCCCCAGCCCTCCCCTTCTTTCCTCCTCATGAAGACAGCTTTCAGGACTTCTTTATTGATGGAGAATGACCCCAACAGTTTTAAGTTCTCGCTTGTGATCTCTACAGTCTAGCCAGCACAAGAAGCTGTGATGCCCTCAAAGTGACACTCCAGAAAGGGTTAAGGTATCTAAAACTACAGCCTCAATAAGCAGCTCGCAAAAGTGTCCTGTCCCCAGGGTAGGATCAGTGTATGAGAATTTGCTCAGATCATGTAATGTTTGTAACTTGATTTCCTGCCGGAAAGCTTCAGTGGGTGGAGTTTCTGCTGAACCAGACAGAACTAGAACTATTTCCTTCTCCAGATTGCTTGTGCATGTCCAGTCAAGCTCAACTGAATTAATTGCAATCGTCTTTTCCCCCACACACCCCTTCCCATTCACCTTTTGCAGTGGAGGTACAGGAAGTATGTGATAATCTGTCTGCCAGGGCAATTACCTCAGGAGGTGGGATGATCCCGAAACCCCGGGTAAGTCCCATTCTTTCTCTGCGCATCTGGTCCATCTCTTGTTATATTCTGGAGAAAGGATGTTCTAATGACCAGCCTTCTGACCCGCTAATTTCCTACATGACCTTGGGAAAGTCCCTTAACCTTTGCCTGCCTCCACTTTCTGTGAAATGGAGAGGAAAGTAACACAAGGCTTGCTCACCCTGCTGCCACCACCAGTATTATACCACAGCCCATGAGGACTGAAAGTAGGAACCTCTCCAGTTTAAAGTTAAAACCAGATGCTGTTGTCTCCTATAACAGTGCAGACCTGTGGTGGGTCACCAGAAGCACTTCTGCAGGGAAAGAACAGCCCTGTTACCTCCCACACTCCCAACTGCAAACTGATTCATTCATCCCCAGACTCCACCATCCCAGGAACCGTGAGTTTCCTTCACATCCATCACCGTATGCAAACAAACCTCCTTGGAAAGGCCAGATCCTTCTCCAGGTGCTTGTTTTTTTACCAGAGTTCTAGATTTCACCGAGGTGCTCTAAGCTAAACCTCACCAGCATGCTTTCCTCTATACTAAGAGCATCCACAGGGGGATGAATGGCGTGGCGAGACACGTGAGATCCTACAGATCTCATAGAAGAACCGATCAGAGCTGGGGCCAGAGATCTCCCCTATGTACAGCTTCAAGATTCTGCTGATTTGAGTAGTGCCAGCTCAAGTTATTTGATGTTCAGATGGTAATTCAGACACTTCATTACCGAGTTTAAGATGAAGGTGGGCAAATTCCTTTCCCTCTCAGACAATTTTCAGCAGCACCTTTCAAATATCATTCCCAGGGTGAACAGTCACCCTGACCAAATGAAATGGAGCACTGTTTTGTGTTTTGTTTTCACAGGACCAAGGAGAAAACTCCTCTGAGGCACATAAACATTTCTGAGTTCTGTGTTTCTCACCCTTTTCCAATTGCTGTTTCCACACCAGCCTGGCAGTTGCAATGCTTGTCTTTGCTGGACGCTTGGGGCACACCCTCTCCTCCCCACACTGATAGTATCATGCCCTTAGGATGGGTCTACACTCCCAGGTAGAGCTGGTTACACAGAATAGTCCTTTCCTTAGGCCTGCCTAAGTCTGGAGGCCTGGGTGTGAGATAGAACGTAGGCACTGCTTCTTATCATACAAGGAAGATTATGTAAGTATGTCCTTTAATGAGAAAAGGGCTCTTTGAATAGGTATAGGGGGTTAGCTGCAGGTAACTTCTGTCAGCGAGCAGGTTCTTGCAGCATGTACCAGCCCAGGTTTCCAGTGACAGATGAAATGGGGCAACCAGCCACCCCTCACCAACCTCCTTAAACTGAATGAAGAATTCACCTTCACTCATAAAAAACGACAAAACTCGAGCATCACTGGAAGAACTGTCACTGGGACCTAAAACTCAAATTGTTTATCTATTACTGTTACTTCATCTCCTTTCTGATAGCTGGCTTACAGGCATGGGAATGCAATGTGTACGGGCTTGGCTTTTTAACTGCAATCGTTTTGCAGACCACCTTCAGGCATGCTAGGGACCACCAGTAGTGCAGGGACCGCATGTGAAGAAGACTTGCCCTAGAAGACCCATCCTGCTTTCCTTGATGTGGTTAAAATGCCATTCCACGTTGTGATGCCTGCAAGGATTTAACCACGTTCTCAGCCCAGACAAAAGCCCTGGACTATGCCATGTGCCTGACAAGGCAGGGCTCAGCTTCATCTGCGTAGGAGGGCAGCAGCAAGAAGCCAGGCTATCTGCAGCACTTGGTAGTGATCCCTTTGTAGCCTCCCTCATCTCTCTAACATGCAAATGAAACTTCTTAGTCTCTGGGCCCGGTTCTTTCTCATCTGAAGTCTTTGTTGGCTATTAATACCTGGGGAATCTGTGAAGTAGGCAAACAGGGTTTTGATGAGTGTGGGAAAAAGAAAGGCGTTACCACGTATGATTGAACTTCAGTTTCGCTCATATGCTGAATTAGTCAGTGCCTTCAAGTGAATTCCAAGTGCTGGTCCAGCTATTAAATGACTCTTCTTGGAGAGGTAAGTGCTCCATTTTTAGCCTTTGTTGGAGAAAGAGCTAACTTAAAGAATACAATACAATAATAAAATAAAATAAAATAAAATAAATAAAATAAAATAAAATAAAATAAAATATTGACCAGAGCTATTGCATAGATTGGGGAGTTTTATTTGGTTTGGGTTGTATTTATTTATTTTTTATCTCTCCTAGGAAGAAAAAGTACCCACCAGTCAATGCACAGCAGCTTCTGGGACCTCTGCAAGATGAAGAAACCCAGGTTGCTTGTAGTGCATGTGAACATGATGTCTGTGTCAGGACTGGTGACTGTAAAACTCATACAGATGCTCAAGTCCCAGAGGACCATGATAAGATAACCGCTTCACCAAGGGAAGTGTAGAGTCAAGACACAAGCTCCAGTGGCTGAGAAACTCAGTGCAGGACTTGTTCAGTTGAAACAGTGAGCACATGGGGAGGCAGTGCTAAAATATTAATAGTGACATATCAAGAATCCATGTTTCACTTCCTACCCTGGAGGAGTAGTTCCTCCTGCAACCTTTCCAACCCAGAATTACCACTTTTCTGCTGCTTCCCCCTCTAACACAGCAGCTGTGAGCATTGTCAGGTGCAGGTAGAAAAAAGGAGAGTAATTTTCTCCATCAGTTCACTGTTAGTGGTGTCCTGTCTTGAAGAAAGCTGCATTTGGCTGAAATAGAAATGACAGAAGGGGTCACAGCAAAAAAAGATTACAGAAACTCAGACAAAGCGGGTGTGTGGATTGCATTTCCACCCTTTCTGCAAACATGGGGGCTGCGTGGGCTCGATCCAGGGAAGTGTCCTAGCTGTAATACAAGCATTTTGACAAGCACACATTAAAACATGGCCAGGCTTTCCACTAAGGCAAATACAGCCCTCTGGGATTAGTATCTGCACAGAGGCTACAATCGTTCCACATCACTTTTCAGTGCATTACACTGAAAATCATGCTCAAGGATGCTTGCATACACAGGAGATTGTCGATATTCGTGCTGAAAATCCATCCAAATTCAGGAAATTACAGCTAACATGAAGCCTATTTGATCCTCTTAAGGCAGTGACCTGGTTGTGGAAATATTTCTCTCTGCCTGTTTCTGTAAAATACAGAGAAGTGAGGCAGGGCCTGACTGAAGATGAATTCAGACTTGCCAGGAGACCTGAAGGTGTTCCTCAGTTGGGTTGCATATCAATTTTTAATGTCTCCATCCTCCCTCCAGCTTACAGTAGACAAAAGCTTCACCACCAAAGAGCAGCAAAACTGGTATGAATTTCCACCCTCGGCTGAGAAGCTACGCTCTCAGGCACAGCAAGCCTTCAGCCTCACCCATGCAAGAGGGATCAAGCTGGGTTTGACAGCACTTCTGAGGCGATGCGGTGGAGGCTCATGCTGTTGCCCCTTTTTCTTTTGCCAGAGCTGTCAAGCTGAGATTGTGCTCAAGTACTAGAATTTGCCATGTGACATTTCAAATGGTAAGCAAAGAATGGCGTGCCAACCACCACTCTCAGGTCCTCCACTAAATAAAAACAGATTACTGACGTTTGCTGCATCTGAAAGAAAGGCAGGTCTATGGTGTTCACAAACGGTAAAGGATACAGAAAAACAAACGTGTTCCCTCAGAGCCAAATGCAGTTCCCCATCATGCCTGGGAATCCCCATGGAAGGAAAAGGGGTCATGCTGTTTTAACAAGAAAGGATTTGACCAAAAATACCCAACCAAGTAGAGCAGCTGCAAAGTTGTTTTTCTTTCTGCCGGAATTTTTGTTTGTTTGTTTCAGTTTTCTTTTTTTTTGCTTTTAAAGAAAGCATTTGCAGGCGGGTTTCACAGTCGGTCTACCATCACCAGCAATAGCAGGAGGACTTCTGCCCTCCAGAGCTCTCACTAAACTTTGCCAGACTGATTCTAGCACCACCGAAAGTCACGCTTTGAGTATTTCATTAAAAGCATTGATGTGAATAACAGATAATTTTCTCACTTAGAAAAAGTAGAGGGGACTCAAACAGCAAAACCTAAATGTCAACAGCAAGGGAAGTAATGGTTTTGTTTCTCTTTCCAGCAAACGTCTATTGCAAGGTGTGAATGTGCTGATGTCTAACCAAGGTTAATCTTATGCTGTGCCTCTGCTTTGAGAGGGGAAGGGGAAGGAGAGAACTCGGTGTGCTGATGGATATCCCTTTTATCCAGCTGCCTGGTTTTGAACTTGCAGAAACTGAATGTCTCTCATATCCTTTGAAATTGCTCAACAAATTAAAAGGTTTTAGCAAAGAATCCATTTTATTTACACATACACAATGTAATTGCTTAAGATTCATCTCATAAGAAACTTTGGTAATACTGACTCGTTTCTTTTACTAGTTTGTTTTGGGTTTTTTTTTTTTGTATGATGCATTAAGAAATTCTGAACCTTTTCATTACTCTTTCTTCCTCTTTTTTTACTGTTGGAAACCCTCACTGTGCCAAATCAGCCTTTCTCAAGTTCTGCTGGAGGACCTGCTGTAGGTCTTGACAGGTTGGCCCTTAACCAAAGAGGAGGCCTCCTGGCCCTTTTAACAAAGGATGTTCTCAGAAGAAATAAAGCACGGTCAGACACTTCTGGTTTAGAGTGCACTGTTTTAGTGCCTTTCAGGGAAGAGGAAAAAAATCCTTGAAATGCAAGCACATCTGAGGATCTCCCACTATTCAGCTGCTGTCCCTTCATCTCTTCATCTCTATGTATTTGTGTATGCCTCCTGAGGAATCACCTCATTCCTCTGTCCCTGCTTGTCACCCCAAAAAGCCCTCTCCTACTATTCCTTTAATGTCTGCAAAGGCCTTGGCTGCCTCCATGGTGACTTGTGCTAAAAGAGTACTCAATAAATCAGAAATAAATGAAAAGATGCCACTTGTGCTGACATCAGGTGCTCTGTTCCCATTCCTTTGAATTTATGGTAGTTCTTTACACCACAGATCTAGGCAGGGATTTGGGGCCACAAAGGTCGACAACCCGAGGTGAGGCCCTTGGCCAGAAAGGCTGTGTGATGGCAGATCCTGGATCATGCCAGACCCCAGAGCAGTGGCCTGCTGGGTGACACCACTGTGCCTCGCACGTACCCAGCACCACCAATGGTGAGATGTCAAATAAATGCTTTACAGTGCTTTGGGAACAAGCGGCCTCCTCCCTGTGCCTGGTCTGGACAGTGGGGCCCTCAGTGGCCTCTGCCCGGGCTGTGCTGCCTGGGGGAGCAGGGGAGCTGCTGCACCAAGCCCAGGCCTGTGCTGCCTGCCCCTGCCTCCAGGCCTCCTTCTTCGCCATCATCTTCACCTTCCTCATCTTCCTCCTTGACTTCTTCTTATCATAGAATCACGGAATGGTTTGAGTTGTAAAGGATCTTTCAAGGTCATCCAGTCCAACCCCCCTGCAGGGAGCAGGGACATCTGCAACTAGAGCAGGTTGCTCAGAGCCCCGGCCAACCCGACCTGGAATGGTTCCAGAGACAGGGCATCAACCACCTCTCTGGGCAACTTGGGCCAGGGTCTCACCACCCTTGGTGTCAAAAATTTCACCTCCTCTCTTTTAAAGACCACCCCCCCTTGTCCTATAGCAACAGGCTCTGCTAAAAAGATTTCCCCATCTTACAGGCCCCCTTTAAGAACTGGAAAGCCATGATATGGTCTCGCCAGAGCCTTCTCTTCTCCAGGCTGCATGCCCCCCACTCTCTCAGCCTGTCCCCACACCATGGGGGTTCCAGGCCCTCGCTCCTTTTTCTGGCCGCCTCTGGCCCCACTCCAGCAGGTCCCTGTCTTCCCTGTGTTGGGGACTCCAGAGCTGGACAGAGTGCTCCAGGTGAGGTCTCACCAGAGAGCAGCCGAG